>ONZA01003290.1:0-12821 GCA_900322205.1 Kewa caespitosa
ACTCAAGCTTCCTCCTTACATCCAATGAGATCCTAGTCTAACCCGACATCCTCCTTATCCACCACTTACGACACCCCTCCAGGAAATGAGAAGAATTAAATTGTGAAAATTTTCATTTCTCTCTATTCTTTTCTTCTCTCATCTTGCCTAGCCCTTGCGGGTTTTCATCCTAGCTTCTCTTTATTTTTTTTCAGAGCTCACTTTCTCACCACAATCTTTGGCCTTTCTTTTGCTTCATCGCCCGCCCTTGCGGGTTTTCAATTAAGCGGCCCCATTCGTTTTTTGTTAACCTTTTTTTTTTCTTTTTTTTGTCTTTTTTTATCTTTTGTTTTAAAAGCAGAAATAAAGAACAAATATGTACAATATGCTCCTCCCCCACACTTGAGGGTCACTTTGTCCTTAAAGTGAAAACAACTAAGAGCCAGAAGGCCTCGCAAAGTCGTCAGGCACCTCCTCCTTCACATGAGGCTCGTGCGATCCAAAGTATTGGTCCGGGAACTGGAACATGAAGAAAAAGTTCATGGCATTTGTTATGCTAGCCACTCCTAAGACCATAGAATCAATGTGATCAAGGAACTCATCAACGTGCCTTTGGGAATCGTACATAGCTTGCTGGTTTGCCCGCATCACCTTCATGTCATCATACATCGCATCCACCTGGCCAGCCAATGCCTCATACCCCCATGAACTGCCAGAGCCCCCAACCTGCGAATCCTCTGGTGGAAACCCATGTGGATGCTCTTGGGGAGGCTCCTCCTCATCCTCCTCATCGTCCACCAATCGTGCCTCTCCTAGGGGCTGGCCCCGGGACATTGCCTAGAGCACACCATCCAGGTATTGCGGATGATGCATAATGCCCGAACTGGGGCATTGGGAGGAATGGCCACCCTTTCATGCTGTTGTAGGGTCAAGAACCCCACATTCGAGCTCCCATAGTGCCACAGCAATTCTGTACGCTAAGTATCAAATGAAAGCTTATTGGCGGCATCCTATTTCTCCAGAGTCAACAAATGCCCATCCCTAAGCGTCTGCATGCTAAGCTCTCCCTATTTTGGAACCCTCTCGTCAAGATAAATGGCTAACAACGTCACTATCCCTCCCATGCTAGTATTCCCACTACCGACCTGAGCATGGGCCAAGCAGTTCCCCACAAACATATCAACCCAATTAGGACATCCTTCACCCGCTAGGGTCATTTGTCCACAAATACCTAAGCTCTGAGTCCGGGAGCTTACCAATCTCCCCTTGGTAAAACACCGTCATAAATAAGAGATGGTGAACAAAACAGACATCGAGGTGCGGAATGTTAGAGCTAGTGTCACTCCTTCCCCGTGGCAGCTTGATGAGATCTTGGTAGAATATGGCACTAGCAAAACGGGCACGATAAAAGTTCCCCGTGGGCAAAATCTCCTAGCCAAAAGCCTGTGCAACCTCTGGATAGGTCAACATGTACTCGTTGTCGTTCAAATGTAAGGTAATATATGGTTCTCCGTCATCATTACTGTCCTTTCTCAATGTCGACAAGAACTTGAGAGTGTGTCGCACATAAGTGGGCACGCTCTTTTTAAGGAAACCATCGAGCCCAACCTTTCAGAGTTACTGTCACACCAGAGTAAGCAAGCCCAGCTGCTTTAGAGTCTTAATATCGGCAGACTTAGTGGACCTAATCTGCCTAGAGGGTGTATCCAATCGCGCCCATCACTCCACGCTAAAAAGGTCCAAAATTTGCAAACCCATTTTGTTTGTGGTAAGAATCGCTTTGCCCCAAGCCCTCTTTTGCCTATGAGCCATGTCTATGCAACCAACACACACCATAAATAGACCTCCACACTACACAAATGACGACAACCACCCACACAACCAACCAACAAAACCAACAACAACCACCAACAATGTGGATTCTCAATCACCAACAAAACCCAATATCACCCCAACAACAAACACAAAAAGAAACAACAACAACAAGTGCTAAAAGCAAGTAAAAAGATGAAGATACACCTCAATAACGGACTCAAGGTGCTCAAATCTTGGTTATTAAAACATGTTGTGGAGCAAGGAGTGAAGAATCCACAAGTGGGAGAGTTAAATCGGACTCCTCACGCTTGAACTGAATCAAATTTTTGTGGGAAAGAAAACCCCCAATTTCTAGGATTCTTGGAAAGAATTGGGCAATTGAAGTGTAGGATGTGTATTTTGGAAGAGGGGATTGTGATATGGTGGTGATTAAAGTGGTAGGAAGGGAAAAAAATGGAGTTTGCAGGAAGAATAGAGTAGAGGGAGAGAGTTGTGGAGGTTGGTAGAGAGAGAAAGGGTTTTGGGACATGAAGAAGAAAAGGGGCCGAAAGCCCATATAAACCTCCCAGCGATTTGATCGCAGCACATAGGGTGCGCCCTTCGTTTTTCACACACTCTCTTGAACACCTTTTTTTTTATATTTTTTATTTTTTTTGGGAACTGCATGTTTTTAGAGGCACGCAGCGCGCAAGATGCGCTGTGCATTTAACATGTTCTGCCTCACCATCGTGCAGCGTGCACTGGAGCGCGCTACGTGCTTCACTTACTGCCTCGCCTTTTCCTTTTGGTAATGCAACAGTAAATTTGCAACAAAACAACAACTAAAAGGAAAAAACAAGCATAAACTCATGTCCAAGGTAAAAAGAAAGAACAAAACGTAAAGAAAACTNGAGTTGTCATTCGAGTTGCGCTATTGTTTAAAATCGTTGGCTCGACTCTACTTCCGGAAACCATCACTCGTAGATGGGCTCCTCAAGAACCACATTCCCAACATCAACTGACAAAAATCCTTCATGATATGGCTTTAATAGTAGACCATTCACCTTAAACACCTTGACGGTGGATTCACTAGCAATCTCCACCACCTCGTGTGGGTATATGTTAGTGATCATGAACGGTCCGATCCATCTTGACCTCAACTTACTGAGAAATAAAAGAAGGCACGACTGAAACAAAAGGACTTTTTCACCAACTTTGAAGTCCTTCCGTATGATAAGCTTGTCGTGCCATGCCTTCATTTTAAGCTTGTAAATCATAGAGTTCTCGTACGCCTCATTCCGAATCTTAGTTGTTGTAGTTGCAACTTCCTATGAACTCCCACTTCATCCAAACTCATGTTGAAGCTCTTGACCGCCCAATAAGCCTTATGCTCTAGTTCCACCGGAAGGTAGCATGGCTTCAGAAAGACCGATTGGTACGGCAACATACTGATAGGGGTCTTATAGGCAGTCCTATAAGCCCACAAAGAATCATCCAACTGTTGACTCCAATCCTTCCGATTTGGATTTATCATTTTCTCAAGGATGGACTTGATCTCGACGTTCGATACCTCTGCTTAACCATTGGTAAGCGGTGGAAACTCTATAGCTTACATGGTACTTCTTCAACAAGGCTCCAACCGTACGATTGCAAAAGTGGGTCCCTTTATCACTAATCAAGGCTCTAGGAATCCCGAACCTAGAAAAGATATTGGATCTCAAAAAATCTACAACCACTTTAGAGTTGTTAGTCCTACTGGGTTTAGCTTCCACCCACTTCGAGACATAATTAACGGCAATAAGAATATAAGTAAAGCCAAAGGAGTTGGGAAAAGGTTCCATGAAATCTATGCCGCAAACATCCAAAATTTCACAAAAAATGAAGCTCTCTTGTGGCATTTCATTCCTGGGATAAATGTTTCAGACTTGTTGACACTTATCACAGGATTTGCAAAAGTTATAAGCATCTCGATTCAAACTTGACCAATAAAAACCACAATCCAAGACTTTTCGATCTGTTCTCTTGGCACCAAAGTGCCCTCCACAAGTATGAGAATGAAAAAAGGTTAACATAAAAGTTACCTCATTGTCGGGAACACACCTCCTTATCACTTGATCCGCACAATATTTGCACAAATAAGGATCAGACCACACATAGTATTTGGCATCGCTCCTCAACTTGTCTTGTTGTGCCTTTGAAAATTCTGTAGGAAATTTACTAGACACAAGAAAGTTTACAAGGTCAGTATACCAAGGATGAAATTTATTCAATGCAAACAATTATTCATCCGGGAACTCCTCACGAATGGGTTCCCCCATAACCGTTTCCACATTATCATGGCCTTCATTTAAAGGCATCAACCGGCTCAAGTGATCGGCCACCAAATTATCTGTTCCTTTCTTATCCTTCACCTCAATATCGAACTCGCTTAAAAGTGGTATCCATCGGACCAACTGTGGCTTGGACTGTTTCTTTGTCATGAGATAATGAAGAGCAGCATGGTCCATGTACACAATGACCTTAGTGTCAAGCAAATAGGAGCGAAATTTCTCCAAATAAAACATCTTCAACAACACTTCTTTCTCGGTGGTAGAATAGTTGCATTGGGCCTCATTGAGGGTCATGGAAGCGTAGTAAATTGCATGATGCACTCTCCCCACCCCTTGGCCTAACACCACACGAACGGTGTAGTCGCTTGCATCACACATAATCTCAAAAGAAAGAGACCGATCGGGTGCTAATTAATAGAGGCGGAAGTTAGCCTAGACTTCTGCTCGTCAAAGGCATTCTTGTACCCCTCGTCAAACTCAAAAGCCACCTCCTTTTGTAACAAATTACACAACGGCAAGGAGACCTTATAGAAGTCCTTGATTAAACGACGATAAAAACTAGCATTGAAAAGGAACGATCGCACTTCTATATCATTTGTGGGGTAGGGAAAAAACTCAATCATATCAATTTTTGCTTTATCAACCTCTATCCCCTTCAAAGACACCACATGCCCTAACACAATCCCATGTTCAACCATGAAATGACACTTTTCCAAGTTAAAAAGCAAATTAGTGTCAATAGAACGTTAAAGAACCAAAGGCAAATGATGCAATCATTCATCAAAATAGTCTCCATGAATTGTAATGTCATCCATGAAGACTTCTACAAATCTAACCACAAACTCCGAGAAGATGCTCACCATGCACCTTTGAAAGGTGGTTGGAGCATTGCATAGGCCAATGGGCATGCGCCTATAAAAAAACATACCAAAATGGTACGTGAAAGTGGTTTTATCTTTGTCTTCCGGTGCTATGGCCACCTAACAATACCCCGAGTAGGCATCAAGGAAACAATAAACACGGTGCCCGGCTAGCCTCTCAAGCATCTGGTCAATGAATGGCAGTGGGAAATGGTCCTTCCTAGTGACCGCGTTCAGCTTGTGGTAGTCAATTCACACACGCCACCACTTTGGTACTCGGGTGGGAACTATCTCACCCTACTTGTTCACAACCACAGTCACACAGAATTTCTTAGGCACTACTTATCATTCCTACTTTTAGTATCTTTAGAATCTCCTTCTTTACCATCTCTATCATGAGAGGGTTCAATCGGCGTTGTGGATGTCTCACTGGCTTTGCGTCATCTTCAAGTAGGATCCAGTGCATGCAAGTGGACACGCTAATACCCTTCATGTTGGCAATGGTCCACCTAATCGCTTCCCTATACTCACGAAGCACCGAAGTCAACTTGCCTTCTTGCTCCCTTGTGAGCTTGCTCGAAATGATAACCGACAAAGTTTCCTCCCCACCAAGTAATGCATACTTCAAATGTTCGGGTAAAGGTTTTAACTCCACCACAGGTGCCTGCACAAGAGATGGTAAAAGCTTGTCTCGAGGGACGGTTAGTTCAAGCGGCCCCATACCGGATTTTTCCATTGGAAGCCGATAATGGACATTAAGCACATCAACATTTTCAACCAAAGTAGCACTCATCACATATTCTACATGAAGCTTAGACACACTAGCCTCGATTGCAACTTTCAACTCATCATCAACACCAAGTTCAAACACATCTTGAGCAAGATGCTCAATCACATCAATAGAACACAAAGACATCTCATCATTAGGGTACTTCATGGAGTCATTGATGATATACTCCATAGTCACCCCATCAAAATCCATAGTAAGAGAACCAAAATAGACATCAATCTTAGTCCTAGTTGTTTTCATGAATGCCCGCCCCAACAAGATAGGAGCGGCATGCCAATCATGATCCATCTCCAACACATAAACACCAGCCGGGAAAATAAAACTAACTATTCTTACCAACACATCTTCCACCACACCTCTAGGGTAAACAAAAGAACGGTCAACCAATTTGATAACAACCTTAGTCTTTAACAACTCACCGAGTTTCAAAGACACAAACAAAGAGTAGGGAAAAACATATACGGAAGCTCCGAAATCTATCATGGCCCTATCAAATGTAGTGTCACCAATAACACAAGGAACAGTGAACATGCCTGGATCACTCTCCTTTTCGGGGGAGTTTTCTTGGAAACACGGCCGACATACGTTCACTAATCTTTACCTTTTGTGCTTCGTTCAACCTTTGTTTACGGTTAGTGGTACACATTTCCTTGAGAAATTTAGCATATTTAGCGATCTTGAAAAATATCAAGAAGAGGAATGTTTACCTCGCACTTTAGGAAGATCTCATAGATGTCCTTGTCACGCTCTCCTCTTTATGCACACTTTCATGCCTCGGGAAATGGTGGTTCGGGCTCATAGATCTGAAAAGCTATCCCCTTCTCCTTCTCCACAGAAATCGAAGGTAATGGGATAACTTCAACCTCCGGTGCTCTAGAATCTACCTCCTTCTCATCCTCAAGCTCTCGGATCACGGCCTTGTCGGCTTCCTTCAACTGCTTTCTACTCCACCAAGTAATGGCAATAGCTTGTTGCCTTGGGTTCAATTGCAGTTGAAATGGAAGTTTATTTGAATTCCGACACTCCAACCTTTTCACGACATCCGACACTTGGCTTATTTGTTGCTCCAAGTTCTTGATGCTTGACCGTGTCTTCTCGTGAAATTGCACCATGGTCCCTTGCATTACAGTGAAACTCTTGGCAAGGGAGTTGAGGAGGGTGGTCTCGATGGTTACGAACTCAAAGTTTTCCCTTGAGGCTTGGAATGAGGTTGCCTTCGGAATTATTATCTTTGTTGGCCTCCTTGATCATCTCTCCAACGAAAGTTTGGGTGATCCCTCCACCCTTATTGTAAGTGTTGGAGTGGGGATCATACTTCCGTTTACCACCTTGGCCTTGAAATCCCATTGCATTAACATCCTCTATAGTGTCCTCTTAAAGTGTAGAACAGACTTCGGTAGGGTGAGCATAGGAACAAATACCACATACTCTTGCAATGGAACCTTTCTTCTTGTCTACTACACATTCTTTGACTAATAAAGCCAAAGCAAAGACTTGGTCACGGAGTTCCAAACTCTCGGCACAAGATACGTTCCTTCTCCTTGAGGTCTTCACAAACTGAAGAGACCCCTCAGCTAACTCTTGAATCATAGCTTTAGCCGCGGCCGGGGTCTTGTTGAGGAACCCTCCTCAAAAAGAAGCATTTACCATCCTTGAATCTTCCTCTCTCAAATCCCTAATAGAAGTAAAAGAAAAGATCTTGCTCGGTGTAGCCATGGTAAGGGCAACTAGCCACAAACTTATTTAAGCGCTCCCTATAACCATAAAGGTTCTCATCATCCTCTTGCTCAATATTGGAGATTTTCATCTTCAGCCATGTTGACCTTGTGGCAAGGAAGTACTTCTGAAGAAAAATTGTCTTCATTTGTTTCCATGTGGTGACACTACCCTCCGGAAGATAATACAACCACTCATGAGAATTATCCTTCAAAAAGAAACGAAAATCTCTCAACCGCAGTTGCTCATAAGTCACACCATTCAGTTTCATGCTAGATCATATGATATGAAACTCCGAAACGTGGTTGTTTGGAGTTTCCCCACTCTTGCCATAGAACACTAGCAATTGATGAATAAGGTCGGACTTAAGCTCGAAGGTAGCATCCTCGTAGAGAGCGAGGAAAGTGATACAAAGCGGATGTTGTGTCAAGTCGGGAGCTGTAAGCTACTTTAAAATACGGTTCCCCATTTGTGCACGTCCAAAGACAATATCAAAATTGAAAAAAGGAAGTTCCTGGAAAGCTCTTCTCTATTTTGCTCTTAAATTGCAAAGAGTACGTTCAATTTCAGGGTCTACCTGCACAATTTCTTAGTTAATAGCACGGGTGTAAACAATAAAAAACAAAGCAAGCAACTAGCAACTAAACCAAAAATCTACACCGAAAAGATTCGTCAAAATAAAACACCCGTCCTCGGCAACAGGGCAAAATTTTGATGCGGCTAAGTCGTATCGCCTAAATAAAATAGAATACCTACTAATTTACTCCAAATTAACGTAGTAATGGAAGTAGAGATCGTATCCAGATTTTCACAAATATCTCTATTGTAAACTAAGTAAACAAAAAGGGGGTTTAACTTGGAATGGGTTGTAATAACAATAAACAAATATCTAAACAAGTACTAAACAATCAAAAAATTAATGGGGAATCAATAAGAGAGAAGTCTTGGCTTGATAAACATCCACTACTATTCTTTTGATTGATCATAGAAACACAAACTCTTCTTAAGTCTTGACTGCCTATTGTGAAAGAGTGACCCTTTAGCTCTCCTCAAGTGAAGTAAAGTAGTACGATCAGCGTAACTACGATACCCTAACCAATGGATAACCTAACCCGATCTTCATCTATGTTAAATCCATAATAAGCATTAACGGATAGAGATAGAATAAGCAAGTGGGTAATCTCACACCGAGATTACCCAACAAGATATTCCACAACTCTAGAACTAGCATGGTTGAATCAGTCAAACAGTACAAGTTCTAGTTGCAACTCATGAAATAATATTAATTCAGCGAATCAAATCTTAAATCTAACAATAGATCAATACAAGAGATAAACAAGTAGGCCTCCAAGTCTAAAACATGTAAAGATCATAAAGTAAGAACAAGTAATGGAACAATAGTCAAGAGAAAGTAAAAGAGTTGAGAATCTCACAATCTTAGCAAAGTAGCTTCAATTGATCAA
The DNA here is from genome assembly GCA_900322205.1 of Kewa caespitosa. Lineage (NCBI taxonomy): Eukaryota > Viridiplantae > Streptophyta > Magnoliopsida > Caryophyllales > Kewaceae > Kewa > Kewa caespitosa. Next base: position 8,933 of record ONZA01003290.1, read on the forward strand.
TCCAAGATGATAGTTTTAAGCTACAATCTTCATAGAGGATCAACCAAAAAATAAAACGGAAACTTCATGAGGTACCCTCAAAGTTTTAAGTAATGCACGAAAAACCCACGTTTTTCAATTTTTGCACAGAATGCCCAGAAACTTTGTGTTTCTCGTACATCATACACAAACCTTTTAACGACGTTAACTTATCCTCCAGCGCTTTTACTTTTTGTGACAAAATGAATATTTTGGCCCTCAGTGTAACGATAAAAAAAATTGAGTTCAAAATTCAAAAAACAAATTCTTTGAAAATTCAAAAATTAAATGATCTGCAGTGAAATTTTTTGTACACAGAATACCCACTATGTTTTTAAACTTTAGGGGCACCATGTGCACAACAAAAAAACTTGGGGTTATTCTGTGCGTTGATATTCTTTTAGCTCAACAGCTCCTAGTAAGAAACTAGCCATTTATTGTAGTTTATAAAAGGAGTTGTATTAACCCTCTACCCCCTAAAATCACCTCCTTTAAAGTTCCAACATCCTTCAAAGTGTTCCCCTAAAAAAAACATCCTTCAATGTGGTACATATTAGTTTGATTTGCATATTTCCTTTTGCATTCATAATTTTTACATGTGTTGCTCTGTTTTCTAGGTTGTTCCATGGATTCTTATGGTAGTTCAAGTGCATCACAAGGAGTTTTATTGCTAAACTAGTATTGTACTGGTTGCCGAATTCCCATGAGATGTGAAATAAAATCATCAGAATCGGAAGGAAAAACACTTGTCAATTCTTCCAATGGTGTAGGACCCTAAACATCATAGATGAAGACAACCAACTACAAGTAAGTCAAGCTACTCAAATAAGCAGCCGAGTTCATATGGAACGGGTCCAACAAAGTATTGACGATGGGAAGAAATCTATCGATGCAGTTGAAAAAAATAATACTGACATGAGGCTTGCTATTGTTTATTTTGAGGAAAGCAATTGAGGGGCTCGCAAATTATGTGTATATTGTAGTGAAAGTAGGTATTGTAATGTACCTTATTCTAATGGTACTTTTCAAGAATTAAAATAGATTGAAGTGATTGACAATAAAATGTGCACATTTTCCATAATTAAAGTGCCATAAAATACATGTAAGAACAGTTGCCATGCAATTGAATCAATTTAATCCCCAAAATGAAATACATCCCTGTATCCCCCAAAATGAAATACATACCCGTACTCCCAAAAAACTATGCAAAGTTTGACATTTACAAATTCACATCAACATTACAAATTCTTCACAAAATTGAATGAAAAATAGGAAATCATTTTTTCACCTTAGATGAGGTGATTTTAGGGGGTGGAGTGTTAACACAAATGCCTTTTATAAACTACAATTCAGCGGTTATAAACGGCAAATTTCTTACTAGGAGTCATTGAGCTAACAAGAGATCCACGCACAGAATAACCCCAAGTTTTTTTGTTGTGCACATGGTGGCCCTAAAGTTTAAAAACATAGTGGGTATTCTATGCACCAAATTTTTCACTATAGATCGTCTAATTTTTGAAGTTTGAAAGATTTTTTTTTAATTGAACTCAAAAGTTTTTTGACTGTTACACTAAGGGGCAAAATAGTCATTTTGTCACAAAAGTTACCGGCGCTGGAGGGTAAATTAACGAAATTAAGGGGTTTACGTATGATGTACCAGAAATACAAAGTTTGTGGGCATTTTGTGTAAAAATTGAAAAACGTGAGTTTTTCGTGCATTACTTGAAACTTTAAGGGTACCTCATGAAATTTTCGAAAATAAGATGAAATGAAAGAGTAGTTCAAAGTTCATAGTATTATCTCGAAAGACCTTTGAAAAACCTATTTATACTAGTATCTAAAAGTAGAAAAATAACTAAAGCGGTGCTCGCACGAATCGCGAGAAATAACCTGATGCGCGCAGCCAATGTTTGGGCAAAAAGGCTGGTCAGACAGAATGAGAAGAACGCAGCACGCAGATTATCACACAATGAACTTCTTAAATCCTTGACGAGGTAGAGACTGAAGAATGGAGCGCACAGCATAAAAACGTGAAAAACTGCCTCTGAAAACAGAATGAGAAGAACGCAGCACACAATGCGCGCTTCTCCCAGGATGCCCCATAGCTGTGCTGAACTCCTTGATTTTAAAAATCCTTGCTTACTTCAAGATCTTCCAACTTGCTCGAAAGGTTGCACTGACAAACCATGGCCATGACTCTACCCCAAAATGCATAGTTTGACACGTTGATGACGCCCATGCTCTCCTCCATGCACAAAAGCTCCGATCCCGAATTAAGGGGAAATAAACTCAATACTCGCATCCAAAGCACCAAGGACCACGTAAAACCATGCTACATACTATGTACTAACTTGTGCTCATCACCAAATTGTAACTTTATTGCTTGGTTGCCAATTAGAGTGAAGCTTAGAACAAAAGATAGACTACTGAGGTTGATGCAAATTGGTCCTGAATGTTTGTTATGCTCAGGACATGATTAGAGTGCTTAGAATATATTTTCTTAATGCACTTTTGTAGATAAGGTGGTCAATGGGATGTTTAGTAGGCTAGGGATACAGACCAGGGGCATCATTGGGATATATGGTTGAAAAGAGTGAAGAGAATTAAACCAAGGAGATGGAGATAAATTCTTATAGCTTGCTTAATTCTTAGTGACTTTCAGATATGGAAGGAAAGGAACAACAGAATCATTAGAAGTACAGGCACTGAGAAAGATGTTTTGAAGGTCATAATCAGTCATGTTATGAGGTTTAAAGTGAGATGATGGTGAGATATCTATAGAGATTCTGTAACTGATGTTTGTGGCTTTAGAGAAATATGTAGTGTGGTGGTAGATATGTTTGTACTATTGTGTTTTTCGTTATGGTGATACATAACATATTTAGATTTGACCAGGAAAAAAAATATCGTTATTGTTTTAAGCGTATGTCTCATTAGATTGATTAACCCATTGAAACTATTTTATAAAAAGGGAAGATGTTCAGGTTAGATACCAGCAAAAATGATCATTTCAATAATACTTGGATTTACGATAAAAAGAATTTATGTTGCAATAGCTTTTCATATTTGACGTTATTTGACGATCGTAAGCGTTACAAGCGTATTTCTATTTCAATTGGAAAAGCAATTGAAAGCATTTTTTGACAGTGGATCATGTCCTAGCTAGATATAACTAATTTTGATGATTTCAATCATAATCGACTTTCAGGTAAGAAGAATTGCGGTTGCAATTACTGTTCATATCTAATGCTTTTTAACGATCGATAGTGTTTTAAGCCTATTTCTCTCTGAATTGGAAAATAAATTGAAATTATTTTTTTAGATTGGATCTCGTTCTGGCTAGTTATAAAGAAAATAGATTGCTTTAATCATACATGGCTTTCAAAAACTAAAAATTGCGGTTGTAATTTGGGTTCATATTTAACGCTTTTTAAAAATCGTGAGCGTTTTGAGCCTATTTGCCTTTCAATTGACTAATACATTGCTGTAATTTTCAGAATTGGATCATGTTTGGGTTAGATACCGAATATTTTGATTATTTCAATCATACTCGACTTTTAATTAAAATGAATTTTGGTCGCAATTGCCTTTCATGTTTAACGCTTTTCAACGATCGTTGTTGTTTTAAGCGTATTTCTCTTTCAATTGATGAACAAATTATAACTACTGTTATAATATGATCATGTTGTGGTTATAATTCATAAGAATTGAAGATTTCCATCAGACAAGTCTTTCAAATAATAAGAACTTCGGTTTCAATTTCTTTTCACATTTAACGCTTTTTAACGATCATTAGCGTTTTAAGCCTATTTCTCTTTCAATTGAAAAACTAACTGCAATTATTTTTTATATTAAAAGATTATTTTATTAT
>ONZA01003298.1:55438-67686 GCA_900322205.1 Kewa caespitosa
CTTCCCCCTTCCCTCAAAGCCGACACACTAGCTCTTTTGCTTAACCTTCCTCAAGCCCAAGACTTGCTCTTCTACAACATCAAAGTGCATCTCAATACAAGCTATGTTGGTACAATTTAAACCTATGAAAGTAAAATCACAAACACGTACCAAACCGCATATAAAGTTGTCCACATGAAACTGAAAAGGAACTAGTAGTCTGACACAAGCATCTGACTAGTTGCTCACTGCTACTGCTGTTGTCCAAAATATGACTCGATTAAAGAACAAAAAATTTTCTCTCTTATTTTGTCCCTTATTAAGCTATGGAGAACTGTGACTTTATTCTTGTTATGAACTTCTTCTTATATATGTGAAACATAAGGAGAGGCAACCCTAATGCTAACTAAATTTCATAAAAGAATAAAACTCTTTTTCTCTCCAAAAACAATGTTTAAAAAGAATTGTATTCAATCAAGGATTCTTGGTATAAACCTAAATTTCCAATCACATATAACTCTATTTGGACTTGTTTCAGGGTTTTCTACTGGGGTTCGAAGTGGTCCCTTGAAACTCAAAGGGTCGAACTGTCAAGAAGGTGCTCGATGAAAAAGGGGTATCCGAGGTCGCTCTCGTAGATCCGAGGTGACCTGCAAAAGAGAAGGTGTGAACTGCCCCTGGCGAGGTTCAGGGATCATTCCTCCGAAGCCAAAGTCAGTTCGGGATAATTGATGAGGTGCTCGGCCATGTGAGAGGCCGACGGGCAAAAAGAAAGCATAATGAAGTACTTCGGACTCAGGCACTCGGGAAGTAAGTGTTGAGGAGGAAGTACAATGAATGTGTAATTAATGAGAGAATATTTTGTGTGTACCTTCTTGAATGTGTGCAGGTCCTTTTATAGGGCTTTTGGTCTTCCAAACCCTAGCTAGGGTTTGATATCTTTTCGGTAAAATGGGGAGGTGGCGCTACACCAGGCCGGCTGGTTCTTGGGTCCTTGCAGGCCCTAGCGCCTCATTGCTCTTGTGGAAATGTCCACCCACATCGAGAAAATACAAAAAGGGTCTTCAAATCTTCCTTCCCTCACCATGGAGGGTCATGGTCCTCCTTGGAAATGGACAGTGCCTCATATTTGTACCTGGCAGGGTACGAATAAACGAAAATGCCACTTGAATGGGCTGTAGTAAATGGTCAACCTGGCCTTGGGGAAATAGGCCCAAACATTTGCCCCTCGGATTAGGTCGGACCTCGTCTTTTAGGGTGGGTCGTGATCGAAACTGTTCTTCGATGCGTGCTTCGGTGCATCATCTACATGAGGAGGACAGCGAGCTTGAGGGGATCAATTGAGAGTGATATGTGTCAGCCGTACAAGGCCCCTAGGGTTTGTACCATGTGGACCTACTATATATATGCCCAGCTTTCCTCATCATACCCCTTCCCTGGTTAGGTAATTTCTAGAGAAAGAAACTTCCCCCCTTAGAGAGAGAAAAAACCTAGAAATTCAATCTCCTTTTCTTTGTTTATTCAAGTACTTCAGAGCATAATCTTCAAATACTTCTCCTTTTAATCTTCAAACACTTTGTCTTCCCATTTTTAACTTATTCGTTCAGGGCTTTAGTCCTTCCAGGTAATTACTTATCCTCCCTTCGTATTTCGTATTCTGAAGTCTTTCTTTTTCAATTATGTCTAGCTAACCCTTGAAGTTTGCGTCTGGTAGCTCGGCCAGGGGGCAGAGGGATTACTTGGAGGAGATCCGAAAATAGAAGGCCGAGTACTTTGGAGTCTTAGAGTCCATAGAGAACGAGCTGATAGCTTGTCGTCTTACTAAGGATGAGAGCATTGTAGACCAGCCTCCCCTACAGGCCTTTGGCCGAGATGGGGTTGAATTGGATGCCCGGAAATCGGAAACATTCGAGCAAGAGTGGAGGGCCCTTTACGGCAACTATAATCCCTTCAATCGCTTGTCGGGGTGTAAATCTACTTTGAGCCCGAAACGTGCTCCGCCACCCTCTTTAAAGAGGTCTGAGGCCCCTTGTTGTGAGGGGCCTCCGAAGGAGAGAAAGTCCCCTTCAGTTCTTGTGGGGTCAGCGGTCTCGGTGCAAGCACGGCGATCAGTGGAGGAAATCAGTAGCCCGGAAGGGAACGGTTCACCTTAAGAGGTCCGCAAAGGGGGGGCCTCGTGATCTTGGGGATGAGTTCACGCTGTCGGCCGTCGAGCCTTCCTCTCCCTGTCTTTATAAGGGGCGAGGGGTTGTTTTTCCTGAAAACCTCAGGCACTTTGTCCCTCAATAAGTTGATTTTGTTGTTGTTTTTGTTGTTTTATGTACACGGGCTCAAGCGCTGGCAGTGAGTTCTTTATCCTCCGGAGTCACAGTTGCGTGACGACCTCCATACTTTGTAGATTGCCGGGTAGTAATGGCTACAAAGGTGACGGGTTCTGATCCTCCAAATAAGAATAGGAGGACAGCGAAGGACATAAGGTGTTGTTGGGTCATTCATGATGACGAGGTGGCATCAAATATGGGGATGTTCGGCTCCCTGAATGACGTTAAGTTGGTGAGGCCGGCGAAGAGCATCAGAGTGATGAAGCCACCGTCGTCTTATGTTACGGCGAGAAAACTGATGAGTAAGGTAGGATTTTGGTTGCCTCTACACCCCTTCACTCTTTTCCTCTTGCAAGACTACGGTCTTGTCCCTTACTAGTTGGCCCCGAACGGCTGGATGATGATCACATACTTCATCGCGGACTACAAAGTCCATGGGGTCACGCCAACTCTAGGGTTGTGGATGGCCATTATGAAGGCCATCCCTCCAAGCAACACGGACGAGGGGTTTTTCCATCTTACGGAGAAGCCCAAGTATGTCGTGGGGCATCCTTGTCCCAGCTCAAATCATGGCTGGATGGAGAACTTCGTCTTCCTTTAGGGTTTGAAGGACGAAGTAACGAAGGGCATTCGGTCGTGGAATGCAGCCGAGTCAGTGAGCTTAGCCTTTGAAGCTAGGAGGGCTTGTCCCTCTAAAGCCAACTTCGACGCCCAAAAAAATCTTTGGTGGGAAGTGAAGAGGATCCAGCATGGGTCGAAGACCCAGGTGAAGATTCCCCTGCACTAGCAACCATCGCAGAGGTGGCTAGAGGACAAGGACTTCCTCGTCTTCGTTGGAGTCAGCCGGAAGTGGAGCCTAGGTACTCTTAGTGGCTCGTCTTGTTTGACTTGTCATTTTTCGTTTGCTCATCAACTTATCGATTCTTTATTTTGTAGAGGAGGCGATGGCGACCCTCAAGGAATGCTGGGAGAGCAAGGACATTCAAGGAAAGACTTCAACAGCCGAGGTCCACGCAAGGATGGATGAGGATCTGAAGCTCGTGGCGGATGAGCTCCTCAATTTCGTAAGTGCTCGTAATTTTCTATTCTCTTGCCCTTTCATCAGTCATTAACTTATCTTCTCTATGCAGTGCATCCCGGTTGGCATGCCAAGGAAAAAAAAGACCTTCTCATTGGTGGGTGGCAAAAGGTCGAGGGCAGGTTTTTCTGACCCCATCCCCATCCTCATCTCTGATTGGCCGACATGTTGGGAACTCCTACGAAGAAGAAGTCCCTTACGGAGCCTTAGAAGAGGGCTTCGTCGACTAGGGGAGGTACAGAGAGGTTCCCCCGTTCTGCTAAGGAGAAAGGCAAGGGCAAGGTCACCGAGAGCAGCCATCGGATGGGCGGGTCAAGCTAACTTCATGGCTGAGAAGGAGATCCCAAACGGGGTGCCGCAGCCTTTCTCAACGTACTTATTGAGAAGTAGGGAGGGGAAGACAAAGGTGGTGAACTACACCATGCAGCACTTCATCCTTATTGAGGATGTCACCGACATGGGGACGAACTCGGAGGTAACTCGGAGCATTTTGCTAAAGTCGGCTCACCATGTATTGAGTTTGCCTAATTTATCGTTTGTTTTGATCTGTGGCTCAGTCAGTGATGTTAATTTTTTTGCAGGTGTACCTCTCCATGACCTACTACGACTCGGCGAACGCCGACCTTCCAGTGCGGTTGAAGAATGCCGAAGGTCATCTGGATGCCCAGGACAAGCTGCTCTAGAACACTCGTGAAGAGGCCGAGGTTGGGGAGAAGAAGGCTCGGGAAGAAGAGCTCGTCCAGCTGGGAGCTCATCTTGAGAAGGATGAGGCCGAGGCCAAGGCAAACCTGGAAAAGGCTAAGGTTGCAGAGGCCGAGGTCTCAAAGAAGGTAGCTAAGGTGGCATCCTTTCGCCAGGAGGTGAAGGAGGTGGCCCGGTGGCCCGGAAGAGGGAGGTCCAACTGGAGGAGGCCTTCGAGGAAGTCTTTGGCTCGACCACTGGCTTCAAGGTTGTTCAAGCCACCACGCCCAGGGTCCCGAGGCTGCCCAGGAGATGAGGACCAAGTTGGAGAAGATTTTGGCCTATGATTCGAGGCAGGAGTTCGGTCCTTCCTCCTTGGCCGGTTCAGCCGACGCCATCAACGTCGGTCCTCGGCGCTCATCTAGTGGGAAAGGTTTTATGATGTGTCCTAAGGAAAAGTGTAACAAGGATCTCCAGACAGTGTCATCAGCGGCCGAGGATGACGAGGCCGAGTAGTAGGGCCATCGGAGGTCGTCCAAGTGGGCCTTTCACTAAATACGAACATGATCATGTGTTGGCCAAACATGGTAATTTGTTGGCCTTCTCGTCTTACCTGTGGTCTCTGTGGTCGTTCTTCACTGGGTGAAGACATGGTATGGGCAGGCTGAGGTATTTTCTAAGGGATCTTCTGGAGCTCGATGAGTCACCTACTTGGTAATGCGTAGGTTGCCCTTCTCTCGTGGGAGAGGTCTTCCTCGGCCTTCTGCCTTCTTGTTCCTCGGTTATAACTTTTTGGGTTTTGCTTGTTTTGTAGTTAGGTTGCCTTTGTAATTTGTAACCAAGGCATTTTGCCTCATTTTAATGGAAATGTGCTCTCTCTCTTCATCGGACGAGCTTGTTTTCTTTTTATGAAGTGTTTGTTTAATTAAAAGTTGAACCGAGTTGTTCGTTTTAGGCTTACTTCGGAATATTATGCCTCGGCTATGCCCCTACTCAAAGGAATGCGATATTGTTGTCCAAAGTTGGACGAACTAACCTTATTTCACTTGTCCATGTTGACTTGGGGGAGGGTTATTTCCCAAATTTTCCCCCGGGGTGGGACATTTTAACTCGAGCTAACTTGGCAAACCGGGATGTTTGCTTATTGTTTATATTTCTGCTTGATCTTTTTTTTGTAGTTCGTATGTTTGCCCTGTGTCGGGGTTTTATTCCTAAAGTGATCCTCATGGTAGGACTTCATTAAGTGTTGTCTGTGATTTTTACAAGCTGAGAAATATAACTTTTAGGAACGAACTTTTTATTCTTGGTTGTTAAGGGGTGCCGACCTCGAGGTAACTCCAAGATGAGTTCCTCATATGCAGAAAGAAAAGAGTCTCTTTGGGGGTGCCCAGCCCTTGGACAGAAGATAGAATGAGCCACATGCAGCTCATATATGGATTCAAAGTAAATTATTAATGTTCCAGGTTCTCGGGATCTGGCGCCCGTCCATTGCCTCGAGGAGGTACGTCTTAGGCCCTATGACTTCCGAAACGTTGTAAGGACCTTCCCAGTTCGGCGTTAGCTTTCCGTCTTCTTTCAGCCTTCCAACGGACTCCACCTTTCGATGCACGAGGTCTCCCACATGGAGTCTCCTGATCTTGACCCAGCGATTGAATGCTTGGGTCATCTTCAGCTTGTATACTATAGCTCGCAAGAGGGCATCACCTCTACCTTTGGGAAGCAGGTCCAGCTGATATCTCAAATTTTTCGAGTTTTCCTATTCGTCAAAGTGCTCCACTCTCGGACTTCTTTTAATAATCTCAATTGGTAGAACTGCCTTTGAGCCATAAACCAGGTTGAACGGGGTTTCTCCCATAATGGATTTTTCTGTGGTTCTTGTGGCCCAGAGCACTTCAATTAGTTTTTCTGCCCACAATCCCTTGGCTCCCTCTAGCTTCTTCTTGATCCCCATGACCAAGGTTTTATTGTTGGATTCCACATGGCCGTTGGTCTGAGGCCGAGCTACTGCGGTGAAGCTGGCTTTTACCCCGTTTTCTTCTAACCAATTGGTTAGCTTTAGGGTATCGAACTACCTTCCATTCTCGAAGATGATCTTCTGGGGTGCCCCAAACCGTGTGAGGTTGTTTTCAATGATGAACTTCCTTACATCGGTTATCATGGTGTTTCTTATTGCTCAAGCTTCTACCCACTTCGTAAAGTAGTCTACAGCTACTATGACGAATTTCACCTGACCGATGGCTGGTGGAAAAGGTCCCAAGATGTCCATGCCTCACTGATGGAAGGGCAAGGAGGCTAGCATGGGAGTGAGTTCGGCGGCAGGGAGCCAGGGTATTGGAGCGAAGTATTGGCACTTTTCACACTTCTGCACCATTTGTACCATGTATCTTTGGATGGTGTGCTAATAGAATCCCAAACGGAGTACTCCGTTGCAATCGTTCGGGCTCCCTCATGAGCTCCGCACGTGCCATAGTGAATTTCTCATAAAATTTTCTCTCCTTGGCTGCGGGGCACACACTTTAAGAGTTGGTGAGTGAAGCTTTCATGTACAGTGTTCCATTCTCAAGGACGAACTACTTGGCCTTATTTTTCATTTTCCGGGCCTCTTTCACTTCTTCGGGTAGAATTCCATCTTGCAGGTATGAGATGATAGGGTCCATCCAACCATCAGATCGATCAAGTACATTGATGGCTACCCCTTCTTCGATGTTGTGCTTCTCAATTTCTTCCTAGAAGATGTTTCGGTGTAGGCCTTCAACAGATGAACCAGCCAATCTGGCTAAAGCGTCGGCGTGACAATTCTCTGATCTGGGGACGTATTTCACGGATAATTCTTTGAGACCTTTCATCACTTATTTGACTTTCACGAGGTAGGCTCTCATTCCCTCACCCCTAGCTTTGTAGCTCCCATCAACTTGGGAAACTTCCAATTGTAAGTCCATCTGGACTTGAATATTTCGTGTGCCCGTAGCGCGGGCGAGGGTCAGTCCGAGGGGAAGTGCTTCATACTCAACCTCGTTGTTAGAGGATTGGAATTTGAACCTTATTATGTACTTGAACATATCTCCCTCGGGGGAGGAGATCACTATCCCTGCTCCACTCCCCGCTTTGAAGGATGATCTGTCGACGCTTACTGACCAATGGTCGACCTAGGCCTTCGGGACGTGGTCCGAAGGCATCAACTCTGCAACGAAATCCTCTAAGGCTTGGCTCTTGATTGCCCTCCGCGGTTCGTAAACAATGTCATAGCAAGTGAGTTCATGGGCCCACACCTGGACCCTCCTTGCGGACTCCAACCTTCCGAGAAATTTCTTTAAAGGCTGATTAGTGAGAACTATGATTTGCTGCTCTTGGAAGTAGGGCCTCAATTTCCTCGAACTGATGAGAACTCCAAGGGAGAACTTTTCCGGGGTGGTGTACCTGAATTCTGCCCCAGTTAGGGCATGGCTGGTGTAGTACACCGGCTCTTGCACCTTGTTTTCTTCCCGTACCAGGACAAAGGCGACGGCTCTTCAGATACGGTGAGGTAGAGGAACAAACGCTCATTTCCTTTTGGGATGGAGATCCGGGGTCGGCTGCAGAGGTAGGATTTCAACTTCTCAAAGGCTTCCTAGGGCTCCTGCCCCCATTCGAATTAAGTCCCTTTCCTTAATGTTTTGAAGAAGGGGCGCACTTGTCGGTCGACTTGGATACGAAGTGGTTCTGGGCGGCAATGCATCCAGTAAGTTTCTGGACATCTTAAACGCATCTTGGGGACTTCATTTTCTGAAATGCTTGTACTTTTCGGGGTTAGCATTGATTCCCCTCTCACTGACCATGAATCTAAGGAATTTTCCACCTCGTAGTCGGAACACACTTGCTGGGATTTAGCTTCAACTGATGTCTTCTGAGGGTTTCGAATGTCTCCCTCAGGTCGTCCACATGATTGGATGACTTGACACTCTTCGTGGTCAGATTGTCAACATAGGGTTCTAGGTTACTGCCGATCTAGCTCTTGAAGGCTTTTTTGCACGAGTCGTTCAAATGTAGCCCCTGCATTCTTTGGACCGAACGGCATTATCTTATAGCAGAAAACTCCTTTGTCAGTGATGAAGGCCGTAGAGCTTTGATATTTCTTTCTCATGAAGACCTTGTGGTACCCTTAGATGGTGTCCATGAAACTGAGTAGCTCGTGATTGCTAGTCGAGTCGTCCACCCTATCTATCCGGGGAAGAGGAACAGGGTCCTTCCGGCAAGCCATGTTGAGGTTGGTATAATCCACGCACATTCGCCATGCCTCACTTGCCTTTTTTACCATCACCACGTTTGCCAGCCACTTCGGATACTTACACTCCTTGATGAAACCAGCTTCTAGGAGCTTTTGCACTTCCTTAGTAGCGGCTTTACTTCGCTTTTCTCAGAGATGCCTTTTCTTTTGTTTCACCTATTTCAACTTCGGATTAATTCCGAGATTAGGCTCCATGAGCTGTCTGCTGATTCCTGGAATCTCGTCAGGGCCGAAAGCGAACACGTCTTGGTACTCCCGAAGAAGTTCAAATAGATCAGACGTAGTTGTTTCGTCGATGTCGTCACCAAGGTATGTGATGCGCTCGGGCCGAGAAGGGTCCAAGATGACCTCCACTTTACCTCCTGCGGGCTTGGCTCTTTCCCGTTCTTCAATTCTGGCGCCAAGTAGTTCGGACGAAGGGGTGCCTATCAGTAGGCAATGAATTTCTTTCCCTTTGACTTTTGACTTTACTTCAGGAGGGGTTACTACTTCATGAACAACATTTTCCCTTTTCCTTTTCTTTGACTCCAGTCTCTGATTGGTCAAGGGGAGCTCCTTCTTCTCTAGGGAACCCTTGCTGAGACATTGGACGTAGCAAGCTTAGGCGGTTTTCTTATCTTCGCACACCTTGCCTACTTCGCCGTCATCTCGGTGGAACTTCATTTTTAATAGCACCATACTGATGTGTGCATTAATTTTGTTGAGGGACGGTTGTCCCAGTAGAACATTCTATGCAAAGGGCACCTCGACCCCTGAGAATTCGGAAACAATGCACCTTGCTTTGTTCTTTGCTCCTATTCTGAGAGGTAACTGTATGCTTCCCACCGGGATGACCTGATTTCTCCCGAAGCTGATCATGGGGTGGCTGATAGGTGTGACCTTTTCGGCTGAGGAGCTGAGGTCTTTGAGACATCCGTAGGTGATGACATCTACCAAGCTTCCGGTATCTACGAGTACCCTTTTCACTAGGGTTCTTGCAACTTTTACGTCTATGACCAGCGGGTCATTGTGAGGATATTGTAGTGGATGGACATCAAATTTGTCGAAGTAGATGGGTTTCCTGAATTTGGGAACTTCCTCAACCAACAGGATTTGGTCGAGGGACCTTAGATGAGCTCGTATGGCTTTGTTATTGAGACCTCCTCTAGCCAGACCACCTGAGATAACCGCGGCCTTGTAAGAATTCAAGGCAGAGGTGGAACTCTCTCCTGCCCCGTGGTTCGATGCCACGAAGGTTGTGGGTGTGTTTTTTGGGAAGGAGTTGACCTTTCCCTCTTTGGCTAAGGCTTCAAAGTGACTGTCGACCTTTCCCTCTAGCCAGTACCTCGTGCTGTGCCCATTGGCTTTATGGTAGTGGCAGAAGAAGTAGCTTTTGTTCTTCTCCTTCAGGGGGGTTAGGTTGGGAAGCATTTTGGGGTCTATTTTTGCAAGGACTTCTTCCTGATTACAGTTCAGGATTTTGTTTACTGCCGGGCTTTCGTGGGACTTCTTGTCGAATCATTTCTTTGCCCCAGCCTCTCCCTCTTTGCCACGGTTCGTAATTCCCTTCTCGAATTATGACTTTTCGACGTTCAACATTTCCGCCCTTCTCTTCTCATGCATCCCATGTCGAGCACCTCGGCCTTCCCTGAACTTGTCAACGCAGTAATTTCCTGTGATCATGTCTCTCCCCGACCTCTCCCGAGCAGTGAAGACTTTGGATAAATAAGCTCGGACATAAGCCAAGGTCAATTTTTGGCCTTGGAGCTTCATGTGCTCGAAATCTTGATGGATCTCACTGCCTCAGTTGATGCCTTTGATGTAAACAGTACAAGCAATGACGGGGTCTGACTTGGTTATCTCCAGGCATTCATCATTGAATCTCTTGTCGTAGTCTCTCATGAATTCATTTTTCCCCTGCGTGATATTGAAAAGGTCTTCAGAGCATTTCTCCATTTTTTTGCAGGTCATGAAGTTCTCCATGAAGATTTCTCAAAGTTCTTCTTAGCTGTGTACGCTGTTGCGGGGTAAGTGGTTCATCCACTTTAGTGCTCAGCCTTCCAACGTCCCAACGAAATGGCGACACATAGTAGTGTCATCATGGTCGTATCCTAAGCAAGGATGTACTCCTTTGGGGACGTAGTACCGTTGTACTTCTTGATCTTTCCTGTCCTGGGATGGAGCTTGATAGGGTACTCCATGATCTCTTCGTTGAAAGGTACCCGCATATTAAGATCCAAAGTTTCTCCCAGGTTGAAGTACTTTCTCGAAAGCTCGCGGCATATGTTGTATTTCTCCTTTTTTTGCTCTTCTTTCTCCTTCTCCGCCTCTCGGAACCTCAAGAAGTGTCTGAGGTCATTTGACTCTTCTTTGTGGGCCTTCCTGGCCCTCTCCCTCCTGATCCTATTGAGCTCATGTCGCAGCTCGGAGTCAGCCTTTCCCAAACCTCCCACGGATCGATTGCTCTTGTGGTCTGAGTTTTTTTCCCTTAGAATAGAAATCCAACGAGCCTGATTGGCTGAACTGAGAAGGAGAAGATTTAAGGACCCGAGTGGACTTCGAGGCATCATGCTTTGCAGGACCAGGGATGTCGTTCGAAGGGAGTTTTTCTACTCCGTCCTGACCCTTGTTCCCACGAATCGTATCTCATAGGGTAATGCACATCTTCTTCATATCTCTGAGGATGTTAGCTTGGAATGCGGCAAGCTCTTCCCGGGTTACTGGTTCTGGGAGAGGAGGGTTCCTCCTTGACGAACCGGCAGAGATCAAGTTGTAGTGTGACAGATCTTGGATTGGTGAAGGTGTTTGGATGTGTTTGCTGTTCCTTAGCGTCATGCAACTTCTGTCTAGCCACTACCCACAGACGGCACCAAATGCTTCTGGGTATTTTACTAGGGGATCGAAGTGGTCCCTTGAAACTAAAAGGGCCGAACTGTCAGGAAGGTGCTCAAGGAAAAAGGGGTATCCGAGGTCGCTCTGGTAGATCCGAGGTGACCTGCAAAAGAGAAGGCGTGAACTTGCCCTGGCGAGGTCCAAGGTTCGTTCCTCCGGTGCCAAAGTCAATTCGAAATAACTGATGAGGTGCTCGGACACGTGAAAGGCCGAGGGGCAAATAGAAAGTGTAACAAAGTACTTCGGACTCGGGCACTCGGGAAGTAAGTGCCGAGGAAGAAGTATAATGAATGTGTAATTAATGAGAGAATATTTTGTGTGTACCTTCACGGAATGTGTGCATGTCCTTTTCTAGGGCCTTTGGTTTTCCAAACCCTTGCTGGGGTTTGAGATCTTTCCGGGAAAAAGGGGAGGCAGCGCTCCACCGGGTCGGCTGGTTCTTGGGCCCTGGCGCCCTAGCGCCTCATTCCTCTTGTGAAAATGCCCATCCATGCCAAATATGGAAAGGGTCTTCAAATCTCCCTTCCCTCACCGTGGAGAGTCATGGTCCTCCTAGGGAAGAGACAGTGCCTCATATTTGTACCTGACGAGGTACGAATTAACGAAAATGCCTCTTGAATGGGCTATAGTCAACGGTTAACATGGCCTTGGGGTAATAGGCCCAAATAGGACTCTATAGGGAATTAGATTTATTTGATCCACATAATATCCTTAGAAGCCAATAAAGATATGGACTCTTCAAAAATACAACTTGATCTCAAAGCAATCTTTTTACCAAATCAAACATTATTAATTTTTTTTTTTAAATATAAATTAAATAAAATATTAGGCTATGTTCTTTTGGGCTTTTTGGGACTGAATAGGGCTTTTTTGGGCTGGATGGGGCTGGATGGGGCTGGATGGGGCTGTGCGAGGCTGGATGGGGAAAGAAATTACTCTTATTGGAGCTAGATGGGGCTTTTTGGGGCTGGATAAGACTTTTTGGCTCTAGAAAAAAATCTAAAAGAACAGAGTCTTAATAAAAGATACTTCCAGATTACATATTTTTTTTTTT
>ONZA01003302.1:10466-21923 GCA_900322205.1 Kewa caespitosa
TGAAAAGGCCACAACAGAGAGGAAGTAGACAGTAACCCATTAATGTGCAAACAAGCGTTCTCTTACCAGAGGAGCTCCCTTGGAAGCTTTCTCAGCCAAGTATTCGCATGGCTTGAAGAACCCTCCATATTTCTTTGACCATTCCTCTAATCTTGAATAAATATACTTCGATCCCAGCATGTCAGCCCAGAACATAACTCCTCCCCTGACCAGATGAAGCCAGCCGAATATAAGCAAAGTTGTCTGAGCCTCTCAATATAACTTGAACTAAACCAGTTCTGTAATGATAAATTTATTTTGAGATATCAAGAAGTAGTACCGGTATGGTGGGAAACCCATTCCCATAACGCCAGCAATATCCAGATCCGATGCTTTGACTGCAATGCCTTCCGCTAGGACTCGACAAGCCTCATTGACCACGGGGAAAAAGATCATCTCTATAATGTCCTTTTCAGACAAGTTTGCAAGCTGAAGCAAATTTCAATTCAGTATGCACACCAAGAAAAGCTAAAGTATATCCCAATAACAAAGATCCACCACTTACAAGAAGCAACTAGTTCTTAAGATGTACATGCAAAGGAAAGTACTTAAGATACTCTCAAAAAAAATACGAAAATCACAAGCATTCATGCATGCTGCTTGGTAAGAAGCTGAACAATAACAGAGGAAATGAGGAGGCTGGCCCAACTAATGGGGTGATGCCCAAAAAAAGCATAGATAAATAAATAACAAAAATACAGGAGATCATAGAGACAGAAATAGGTAGGACCTCCGCAACACAGAAATAGGGGGGAACGAAAGAAAATGTGCTATGTAGCTACTCCAGGGAAAACATGGTAAGAGGGGAGAAGGTAAAGAAACGCCAAGGTACCCACAAATTTTTCCATGCAAAGACGAAGCCTACATGGATATGCAGTATTTCAAATTTCCAATGAATTAAAGCTTCAAGCTTATACCTACAACACCAGTAAGTATCTCGGGAAAATAGTCTATAACTGCATCTGCTAACGGGCTCACGAGCAGTACAAAGAAATAGATCAAAGCACACGCGAAGTATTGAAGCATAGAACACTGTCAGAACTCGTATTACAGGGAAAACAAGAAAGCTAAAAACACAAGTCATATGTTGAACATTTTCAGTTTGCAGCTTAGTTTATGCCTTCATGGAACATCCAAAGAATTGACAACATAGGGTAGAGGTAGATCTTTAACACACCAAATGTACAAAGGTAAGCCATTGAACATCAGATGAATTGACATCGCACAATAGTCAAGTGGGAAAGGGCATGAGTTTCATTTATTCTGGCTGCCTATTTCACTAGTGTTAGCAAAAAGCCCATTTGCATACTAATGGGGTCTTGGCTGAAGTCTATTGATGCTTTATCAACATAGATGCAAAGAAACGGAGCCAAACACCTGAACACCCTCTTATAAATAATGCATTGCCCAGATGTGTAACTTTACACATTACTCCACTCCAGAGCCTTATAGGCGTTTCACGAGTTTTTTACATGCATGAACAACATTCGCAAATATTCACACACACATCTAGGTCTTCACATCAAGCAAGTATATCACCCAGGGGGGCTAACCGGAAAGCAGAAAAGGAACATGTCTATTGTCTGCAAACAACAGAAGCATTCATTACATGCATCCTAGTCCCTAGATAAGGCGAATGAAAGAAATACAAACCTTAGGATCTATTGTAACACCAGAAATTTCCCTCGCTTTCTCAATGTACTTCTTTATTTCAGGATCTGGGCTTGCCTTGCGTCTATCATTATACAAGTAGAATCCTTTACGGGTTGTTTCACCTGAAAAAAAGGCATATAAAACGGTCCATTGAGAATACACGAGATAGCTACTTCTAATAGCGCAAGGTTGGTGGAGTGAGGAATGTTACATGCATGATTCCAGATAACAAAACAATACCTGCTCTTTTATCCTCTTGCATAAGAGGGACAATCATTGATTTATATGTCCTCTCAGGGAAATGCTCAATATACTGCATTGCGGTTGCTATTGCCACTCCAAAGCCAACTAGGTCAGCCAGTCTGTATCAAAGTAAATGATGTTTAAAAACATGAATTTTTTTTTAATACGATATGGGTGATTGAAAAACTGAGTTTAGAGAATTATGTAAAAGTTCATAATGTGGTTACCTGAAAGGACCCATAGGCATTCCAAACTTCGTAATTACTCTATCAATCTTGTACAGATCCGTGCCATGTTCAACAAGCAGCATCGCAGCCTGCGAGTAAGGGAAGAACATCCTATTGACAGCAAATCCTGTACAGTTCCCAACAATAACGGGTGTCTTCTTTATCTTCTTCCCAAGATCCAGAACATCAACAATTGCTTGGGGGGAGGTCTTTTGAGTGCGGACAATCTCCATAAGGGGCATGACATGAGCAGGGCTGTATCAAGCACAACAAGCTTAATATGTTACAGGAGCAACCACCAAGTATGGGGAGGGGAAAATTTACCAAGTAATTAGGAGAGTACCTAAAGAAATGGGCACCAAGAATTCGATCTTGGGATCGGGTCTTCTCACCGATAAGGTTCAGGTCAATAGTGGAGGTATTACTTGCAAGTATGCAATGTGGAGGACAGTATTTCTCCAAATCAGCAAAAATTTGTTGCTTCAAGGAAACATTCTCAATAACAGCCTGCAAAAGCGTCGAGAACAAAAATGAAGGACTTCCGCAATTTTGTCAAATTGCAAACAAGGAAAACTTCCTACTCTTTTCTGCAGAACCAGAAACAAAGTCGCTCAAGCTACCTCTATAACCATATCCACATCTCTGAAGCCTTCATAATCAAGAGCTCCTTGAAGAAGAGACATGGTCTTTTCAAGCTTTTCTTGTGTCATTCTCCCTTTCTTGACACGGCTTTCCAAATTAGCTACATAGAAATGATACCAATCAGTCTCAAATGTAAAAAGTTAAGCACCATAACAGGAAAGTAAAGGAGATAATAAGGGTGCCTGGCTAACCTTTCACCCTGCCGATACCCGCTTGTAAGAATTTGTCGTTGACTTCTTTCAAGATCACGATATAGTTACTGAGAAGCAATGCTGTAGCTATTCCAGAGCCCATCAATCCTCCACCAAGAATAGCAACCTTCCGTATCTTTCTTGGTGCCAGACCCAAATCCGTAACACCAGGGACCTGTGTCAAATAGTAATAAAATTCATGGAAACCCCAAGCAGAACGCAAGTCAAGAGTCCATAATCTGCAGTACAACAGCATGTTAGACTTACGTTCCAAGTCCCAGCGCTCCCAACCCCCACAACTACCTAGCAAAGTAATTTTTTAAGGAGAAACCCAAAAGAGTACAGAAACACAGGGGGTTCCTCCGATTAAGGCTATTGTCCTCCTACCTCAGATAACAGAAGATGATGTATTACTAACTAGACTCTGAGATGGAGTATGCTCCATAGAGGAGCAAGAATACAGCAAGGAATAGGATCTTCCGACATACATTCTTAGTTTCTCACCCTATCAGTGTTGATTTCTACCTAGCAAGTAGCCATGCTGAACCATCTTAAGTTCAGATTAGATGATGCACCATAGACGGTTACACAGTTCTCCCGCATTGACAACCCTACAAGAGAAATGACACAGTGGCAAAATTTGGCGGTTCCAACCTTTGAAGTTGCACGTTGAGCAAAGAAGATGTGGACCAAGCTCTTGCAAGTGTCTGACCGTAGGAGTTCATCAAAGGCATCCGCCTCCTGCCAGTTTTAAAAAGGAAGACACACTTAATTTTAATGAGAGATGAACAAGACATTATCAAAATGCACATTTGCAGAGCCTGAAGATGGAATGAGCATTCGAGGTGAATTATTAATGAAACGAAAAAAAGAACCTTCCACAATCCAGCACGCGGCCCAGATGCTATGCCTTCTTCTATAACATCAATGCAAACCAAAGGGTGCTTGAGATTTGGAGCTTGCTTGCGGGCCTGTGCCCTTGCAAATTGAAGAATTTCTCGGGCTTCTCCCAGTGGCTCTAACTTGTCTGTCTTATGAAGACTTGAAACCCATGGCTTTCTACGCTCCGAAATTTCCAGGGCCCAGCGGCGAGCAGTATTTAGCAGCTCATTTGCTGGAACTACTTCGTCCACAAGGCCCAAGCTATGGGCCTCTGACCCTTTGACTGGCTTTGAAGTCTGCAAGTGAGTGAATGAGTATTCGGAAGTCAGAAGATAAGAAACAAAATTTGTAAGTGTGATATCCTAGAAGTCTACAACAGTGCATACCAGCATCATTTCAAGTGCCTTTGAGAGTCCTACTAGCCGTGGAAGACGCTGCGTACCTGAGACAGGTGAAACCATTGGAATTCTAACAGGGCTGACAACCATTAGCTGCTGTCGTTGAAATTTTTGTCCAAATGGCAGCTTATACAAACTAGAAGTTACAAGTTCCAACAAATTAATGGCGAGAGGAGTGTGCTTGGACCAGATACATAAAACGCAGGAAGTTTGCTCATGAATAGATAAACATTACGCCCTTTAAAATGCTTACTTTTTAAGAGTGCAATAGTCCAGTAAAGGTTATTTACTTACACCTAAAAGAACTTTCAGACCTAGCCTCTATACTGAAGCAATATCCTGTGAAGTGAATGCAAGACTAAGGCACCTTCGAGCATTTAAAACACAGAGTTAATTTAAACAAGTACCTTTAATCACCAAAAACTTGTGCTTATCCGTTTAAAAGGCATAAAACCACAATCCAGGTTACATGGAACTTTAAAGTATTCTGCAATGCCGAGTGAATCCGGGACCAAGACTCCCAGGACAAACACTTTGCTGGTATTAGCAACCACATTTTGGCTAAAGTGAGAGACCACAGAAGCTTTGAATATGATTTTAATGTTCCCTTCTATCTATGTTCAACACATCAACTGACGTTTGTGTTTCAAGTTGTAACATAAAAGAAAAAATAGATAAACAATAAAGATGAAATACAAGTTTTTTGAATTTTGTCCCTGTCACTGTTGCACGACTCGGCCTTGACCCATGTGATAGTCAAATTTAGGAGATTGTACATACACCTAAAAAGAACTTTTAAGACTTGACCTCTAAATTGACCAAAACAGAGTGAATTTGTGATATGTGGAAGTGGATGCAAGCCCAAAGCACCTCTGTCACTGTCGCACGACTCGGCCTTGACCCATGTGATAGTCAAGATTAGGAGACTGTACATACACCTAAAAAGAACTTTTAAGACTTGACCTCTAAATTGACCAAAACAGAGTGAATTTGTATATGTGGAAGTGGATGCAAGCCCAAAGCACCTCCGACGCTTCAAAACACAAAAGTCTATGACTATAAATAAGTACCTCCAAACACAAAAAAGTGCAGTAGCTTATTTTTCTTCCAGTTCGTTTCCCTTTAACGGATATAAAATCACAACACCAGATGGAAGATTCACATCTAAAAACTAACAAGAAAATCAGAAACCAAGTTGTAGGCAATAGTGGAGATCATGAAATATATTACACTTCTTGAAGTTACTTAATAAAAATCATGATTGTGTTCTCTACATGACATGCAACCCTTCTCAATGGTCCTATTCTGCAGCATCAGTGATTTGCACGCTTGATTTTTTCTGTCTTACTTTTTCGGTTCTTTTCTATATCTAAACTTTCTTTCTTATCAAAGATCCACCACAAAACCTAGTTATTGGAAGGAGAAGCAGGTGTAATTCCCCGTCAACCAACAGTTTTAGGTATTCCACGAAAAGAAATAGACTACTGTTCAATCTGCTCATCGTAAATCCTGTTTGATGAATCATGAATGTTATGCACATATTTCCCGTTTACCTTGTCATATCCTATCTATCAATAATATGTAACTAAAGTAAGGACCGGAGAGAGACTAAGAAGAACATGTGTCAGCCTCTCCTTGAATATGAAGAAATCAACATGGCATCCTGTAGTTTTTCCGTGGATTTTTTAAGTACTAAAATAAACAAAAACCCTACCTAAATTGTACATCTCAAAGATTGAAAGATTGCAATTGAGCTTACATAATATATAGTGTTGATAAATGACCTAAATCTTAAAAACTGAGATTACAGAACCTATACAATTGATACATTGCCTAAATTTTATACATCTTAAGGCCCAACTTGGAATGAGGGTAATTATTACAAGAGTAATGACCTCAAAATTGTGAAGAAAATGGTTGCAATGTTGGAAGGAAGATGTTGAATAACACTTGAGGAGGGTAATTATTACCCCCATATGAGAGTAATGCATTACCAACCTCCTCCCTAGGGTAATGATTCACCCCCTCCATCCTCCTCCATCCTTCCCACCCAAGTCCTCCACTCCATGTTAAACCTTCATCCTCTTACCCCCAACACTAATCTTCATGCCACTTTTCCTTTTTTTCTTCCCTCTTAAAAATATCTATTACCCCCTTAATCATTATCTTCATTCCAAGCGAGCCCTTAGAGTGAAATCGAGATCACATTGTCTACATTGTTTATACACTGCTTAAACAATCCTGATATATTATAACAAACGAACTAATAAAATCAAGTGTTTCCAATACTGTAATTATAGATGCAACTGCCTGACAATAATTAATATATATCATATATAATCATAATCAAAATAACTGATTTAAACTTCCGTGCATCGCACCGGCCAAAACATGTAAACACTACATGAACCCAGGAACGTTCAGAGTCTCGATAATTCACATGGGTAATGGAAGTTGGTAAAATGTGGTCTGATATATGGAATAATGCTACTATAAATTTCGGTCTTCTTAGCCTGTTCAGAGCTAGTACCTACAAGTGGTTGGTGCCATTGTGATTTGAGAAACATAAGCTTTAGGTTATACATGCTCATCATTTAATAGGGATGTATATTCTCCCTTGATCTTTCTTATACAGCACTCTGGGTTAAGAATCAACATTGTACAAACTTTCCTAGGCTTATGTAGAAAGAGACCAGGACGGAAAGCAAGCTAAAATACCTCCAAATCCAGGAATTATTCCTAGCTGAAGTTCAGGAAGGCCCAACTGTGCATTGGAAGTACATATGCGAGCATGACACGCCTGTGAGACGTACACCAATATAAGTGAAAAAAAAAATGGCAACGGTCACAATTCATGCAGATGCATAATAGTCGCACCACATACCATTGCAACCTCTAACCCTCCGCCTAATGCTAATCCGTCAATAGCAGCAACTGACGGTTTTCTCGCAGCTGAAGTCAAAAGTACGTATTTGGTCAGTGGAGGTTCATTACAACTGCTGATGTCCAATGAAGAATATAAATTAAGACAGAAGATTGTCAATATACCATCTACTGTGTCAGTGAGAACATCTACTGCAACGAAGCCACGTTTTGGAGCAGCAACTGCTAAAGAATATTAGACAAGTTAACAAGCTATCGTTGGAAGATGTATAGAGAAATGGTAAAAACTCTTCGCTCATGAGTATAAGAAATTGTAACATACTCTTTCCCTCTTGGATACCACCAAAAGCACTGATATCGAAACCACCAGAAAATTTGCCCTTGTTACCTGTTTGCAGAAACACAACGTTAAGTCTCTAGTCCAGATTTCTCTGATCTCTAAACCTGGCCTACATATAAAGAAAAATTTTGGAGTATTTTACCTGTAACAACAATTGCCTTTACATCATCCCTTCTTAATGCTTCGTCAAAACTTGCTTTCAAGCTTTGCAACACTGCAAAACAGTGATGACATCACAACAAGAGAAAATAGTGTTCTGTCTGCAAAACAGGAGAAAAAATAACAAAAGCATAAACACTGTATGATGCTCTGAGACTATATATAGATAAAATTTGTATGTATACCATGAAGAGATGGAAATAAAGGCTCCAGAGTGTTTCACTACATACAAATTGATCAGATACATTGATCAACTATATAATATAATAGAAGGTAATTAGCAAATAGTGCTGGAAATTAGCCATTTTTGTTTTTATGATGGACCAACACGAGTTTTGTGTAGAGTTCTACTCAAGTATGTAACTCACTCAACAAGTCAACATTGTAAAGAACATTTCAATTGCCATTTCCAAAAAAGTAGACCACCAAAGAGAAAGCAAAAAGGTTTAGTCATCTGCAAATCAAGGCAAAGTGGACACAAAAAAAAAAAAATCGATGACACGCCAACCTACACAGCTAAAACCACAACTTAACTCAGTTAATGTCACATAACATGAAGTTGGGAAAGAGAAAATATAAGAGATTTTTCTTTTTGCAGCTAGCAGGGTCAAGGAATAAGATGTACCCATTATGGCATTAGTTTAACAAAGGGTCCACAAAGGTCATGAACACTTGCGTCATTTGAAGCCAAATAAGCAAATTTAGGGAAATGGCCAGGTCCACTGCATAAGCACATAAGCCAAGACCAAGTGACATGGCCATTTATGGCACTTTGACACCCTGACACATTCCATCTCACTAGCATTCTTCATTAGGGATACAAAAACATATTAACTAAGCAGCCATTATGTCATTCTCATCTTAAGTATCAATTATCACAGCTCTTCGATGCTCAACCCTCAGGCCTCAAGAAAATGCAATGACATTCATGTGCATAAAATCAAGACGAAGGCAGATGAAGGTTTTCGAACATGATCCTATACAATTTGACCCATTTCCAAAACGATTTGGGTATGTGAAGCTGCACCCTCTAGCCATTCCCTTACTTCATAGCTCAGAGCTATGTTAGCAGTGTATTTCCAGATGTTAACTGTTCCCAAAACGTTTTGGAGTCAGAAACATAACTTTCGTGACATTTCCATAAAGCACGCAAAGGGGGTAAAATCAATTACTTGCAAGTTGTGAGAACAAGAAACTAAAAGTCTGACCTCCAGGCTTGAGTCATGGTTCTTGTTTAATGGATGAGAATAAATTTTGAGTATTCAAGTTTGGCAATGACGCTCGAGCCTCATACTAGTCTACATTTGCAGAGCCTAAGGAGCACGGTGAACAGCAAAACCTGGATGTGAAACTCATGATTGTGTGATGCTTTGATGCCAGCCTCAAATTCCTGCGTCCTTTTCACTCAACTACATGGAATACCCCAAAAAAAGCTACTAACTTGAGTTATGGTCTAGCAACAAAATGCTTCATCACATTCACTGTTTAGATTGGACAAGAACCCCTCGCTAAATTTAAAAAGTAATCGTAATTCATAAGCATGAGACTTCTCCTACTCATAATAAGTTAAGTGATGGACAGGTTAAATTTACCCAAGGAATAGGCCAGTCTGTCCAATCACCCATCCAACTACACTAGCCAAGGTTTTTCTAGCAAATATGTCCTTTCAAGAATTATACTCAAATATGTCCTTTCAAGAATTATACTAACGTTCAGATAATCATTAACATGCAACTATACTAGCCAAGATTTTTCTAGCAAATATGCCCATTCAAGGAATAAGACGAAGTTCCAAGTTTGTCTGAGCATTAACCTTGCATTGCTTCGTAATGCCATTAATCTCTACATCTACAGCAAAAAGATGCACTTTGCGGCTTTGCCACCTTCAAAATTTCACTCTTACCCCCCCCCCCAAAAAAAAAATAAAATAAAATAAGGGAGGTTAAGAGAATCCTCAAAATTTTCCTGTTTCCACCTGTTCTTGAGTAAAACATCTCAAATGGATAATATTCTAAGTTCTAGTTGGTTAATCAAAATTCTGACGGCCAGTATGTTCCTCCAAATTCACTAGCAGAGTAGCAGGTATCCAATATTAGAAACTATCATACCAGACCATGACATTCCCTATTGCCTATCATGCAGCCTCCGCCTAAGGAGGGTCACAGTCAGACATCCACAACCTTATCCTCCAAATGCACACTTTTAATCGAAAGTGCATGCTAATTCACAAAACAAAAAACTTTCACCATTTTCTTGCTTAATTTACTTCAATTTTGGAAGCACAAGTAACACTGTATGATACCTTTCGCACCAGCTTAACAAGTGAATATACCCATTTAACCTCTCCTCAGAATGACAACAATTTCTCATACTCCTTTCCTTACATCAAATTTCTCCCAAAATTGAGGTCTCGAAGTAAAGAGCAATCACTTCTTCCCTCCTTACCACTCCATCATACTCTCAAGTTGGAAGTAAATTTCCACAATTTGCCATTTCTCACCTCCCTATCACCTCATCAAACTCTCAAATCGCAACGAAACATTCACAAATCTCTCCATTTCTCCCAAAATTTCATCATTTCAAAATTACGCACCAAATATTTCATCCTCCATCATATATTCACAATCGATCAACAAATCCGCACATTGCCATACCATTTTTAATCAAATCTAACGGATGCAAACAACTACCTTGATCAAAATCAATCACTCTCAAAGTTGCAAGTAAAATACTCATTAATCATTCAATTTCTCCTCTCCTTGTCATGCTTATTATCCAACACTAATCACCTCATCAAACTCTCAAGTCACAACGAAACGAATAATTCACATAAATTTCATTTCCTCCAAATTTCATCCCTAATTTACGCATCACAACCTCATCGTTCATCACATTCACAATCATTCAACAAAACCGCAAATTACCACACCAGTTTTCGATCAAATCAACGATAAACAAACAAATAGCTTACACAAACTCAATCAAATTCACACACGAATCATCACAATCAATCAAAACCGCAATCAAGATCAAAACCGCAATCAAGCGAAAAGAGAGAAAAGTACCGTCTAATGAAAGAGAATTAACAGGAGGATTAACGATTGTGATGATCGCAACTCCATCACCTCCAACCTCAATGGTCGTCGATCCCTTCATCTTCAACTTTCTCTCTCGACTTTCTCTCTCCTCTGTTTCAGTTACGTCTTCAATGGAGTGTGATAATGGGGAGCTGTAGAGTTTGTTATGATATGAAGATATAGGGGTGACTTTTAATTAAATGGAGGAGTGTAAGTCTCCGCAAAAAAGTAAATGCAGTACCTTAAAATCTTAAACAAAAATATCTTCTTTTATTTTGGGGGGGCTTTTTGGTAATCCGGTCTGATGGTACGTCACCATCCATCTTTTGAGTTATGGGGACGCCACGTAGGAGGAGGGAAGGAATGGGATGGCGACGTACTGACGTGATTGGATTTGCGTGTGAGTGAATGAGAGAGGTGATCGTTGGCACGCTTCTCAAGGAAAGCTTGATCTTTGATAAGCTTTGTTTTCGGAGTTCGGACAGGACGTGTGCATTATTTCGGCCTTTTGGCCTCATGCACAACCGATTGTAGACCGTTGATTTCCGCAAATTATAATGTACCCCAAGGGGTACAATGAGAATGGTACCCCCAAGGTCACTTAGTTGGATATCAGTGATAAATGTGTTGGACATCATGTTCACTGAAAAATCAGGTTCCCTATTCACGTTCAACTGTTTGATAATAAATGTCCAACTGATTGACAACTGATGTCCAACTCAT
>ONZA01003302.1:72627-83785 GCA_900322205.1 Kewa caespitosa
CCTTACGCTCATCTCACATGCTATGTTAAAACTAAGAATTCACCTTCCCTCCATCTTTATTCCCTTCTATTTCCTTTCATTTAATTTCAGGCCTAACATCTTCTTACTTCCTTCTTTCCCCTTTAAATTTTTTGTGCCATTAACTTCTTTCTTTCTCCTTTTTTCCAATTGATTCTTTCTCTCTCTCCGTCCACCATCCCCCTTCATTTTTCACCTCATCCCATTTTTTTATTAAATTTCCGTCCACAATGAAATTGAAGGTTGAATTCATCTTCAAGGTGAATTTGCTCTTCACACTTTTTTAGGTCATCCTAAGAACAACATAAAATATTAAAAATTGATTGCATGCTTAAATAATACCTCATACATTTTAGAAAACTTGCACATGGTAAAAATTTCACACAAAGATCAAAAAATGACCATCACATTCATCAATCAATTTTGACAAAATTTTCAAGCCCCAAATTACAAATGTCAAAAGACTGAGGAAGAGAGAGAGTCATCTCTCTCTCTCTCTCTCTCTAAGAAAATTGCCAACCCTAAGCATGTTATAACGAGACCACGCCGCCCGCCGTTCAATCCCCTTCTCAGTTGAACCCTGTTCCCTTGAATCTCACTCCTTGCTCTCACAAAAACCATCACTCAATATACGAATTTGATTTGTGATTGTGTCGATTAAAAATCAATCTCTCTCTTCCATAATCATTTCTCTAATTCGATCATATTCCTATAGATCTGAGATATTCAATGAAATTTCTAACTTCAATTTTTTTGTTTTTGCAGGTTTAATTGATAATTCGAGTGGTTTGACTCTAAAATCCCAGATTTGGGGATTAGGGTTTACTCAAAATCAATGTTATTTGCTAAGTTTTGCAGATTTATTTATCTGATAATTCAAGTGATTTGGCTCAGGAAACCAAGATTAGAGGATTAGGGTTTACTCGAAATCCCTGTTTTAAGTTGAGTACTACTTTAATTACTCTCTTTCTTTGGTATACATATCTATTATATAGCTTCTTATGGTTTCCTTTTCGACGTCTGACCCAGACCTGCGACTCTCCATTACTTTGCACGTGATTGAAGATATGATTCATAGATTTAATTGAGTACTGGGATGCACTTCAAGTTTTTGCAGCTTCTAATTCAAATTCTTTGGATCCTAACTTTGCGTCTTTTCTGATTTGTAATTGTATGCGGATTTACCTCTCAAATGTTTGGGCTTTGATGTTTTTGATTTATCTTCGTTCCCAATGGTGTGAGTAACTCAAATTGGTTCTCCTCCTTTTATTGCTTCTAAAATCCTTGTCGATTTGTATATGTGGCTACTTTCAATGTCTAGATTGTTGAGTTTTGCCCTTAATTCTATTTGTTTCCCATTTTTTTCTGTACTGCTGTTTCAATCCTTAGATGTGTCTGCATGTTTCACTATTCAAGAGTATGATGCCTTTTGTTTTGTTCTGCTTGTTCGGAGGACCCTTCCTTAGTACCTCACCCAGTTTAGTTTTCTTATGTCACATAGTTGTCTTAGAACAATACCCCCAATCAAGTTACTATTCACTTTCTCTTACTTGGCAGCCCCCCTCCCTCTAATACGTTTCTACATGTTAGCCTTGTTTATTCTATTTCACTTGGGTACCTTAGAACTCAAGGAAAGGATTCTTGTGTTATATGTGGCAGTTTTTCCCTTCCACAGCTACTACTGGGAGAGATATTGGGTTGATGTGTCTTTGTTTTCCATTTTCTCCTTGCATGTTTGGTTGTGTGTGCTTATCTGGACTTCCTTAACTCTTTTGAGTGCCCCTATTCTATTTATGCATGCCTTATATATATTCCTATTGCTCATGCACTTGCATTCCACTGCTCCAACGTACTTCTCTTTACACTTCTCTTTACTTACTCCTTTCAATCTCCTGCTCACTATTCCCTCTAACCTTCTCGCAATCTTCTCTGCCTTGTGTTACGCAATCTTACATCTCTTTAACCTTAAACACCAACCTTGCTCCTTCAACCCCCACAGAAGTCTTTGAAAATGCATCTCTTTTTCCACCCCCTTCTATTCCCAGTAATGTATGTGCTTCCGAACTCGCCGATGGTAGCTGTAATGATTCCGGGGAGGATGGACATCTTTGCAAGGGTTGTCAATTTGGCACCCCACCGATGCTATCGTATAGAGACATCGCACATGGTTTGGCTATTCAAGATTCACATCTCCATTTCACTGGAGTCGTGGAACATAAATGTAGTAATTGCGGAATGCAGATTCCAAATAAGGACCCCACTAGTCTAGGTAGTTCGCAGGACCATAGCTATCAACCTACGCCCAACGTCATGCCTGACCAGCAGCGCAATGAGGCTCATGCGCCTTGTGTTGTAGCTATCCTAGCCGAACTTGAAGCGATCTATCTCATAGGTAAGATCTGGGGAGACCCTATTAATTTCAAAAGTATAGTTGATCGTCTCAAATATGACTCGAAAAATCTTAAGGGTGAAGTTACTTTTTAACCCCTCGGTAACGAGTGGATCCTTATTCAATTTGCTAACTTGGATGATAAGCTGTTTGTGTGGGATAATCAACCTTGGTTTGTGCGAGGTCTTAACCTAGTTTTAAAATCATCGATTCCTAACTTTAATCCTTACCTACAAAAATAAACTCATGTAGATCAATGGGTTCAAGTTTTTTGCCTTCCTCTCCAAAGTTGGAACACTGATTCTCTTACGAATCTCCTCAGTCATGTTGGTCCAGTTATTAGATTAGATGACAACTCCAAGTTTTTCCATAAGACCAAATTCGCTAGGGTATGTGTCAACATAGACGGTACTAAACCCCTTTCTGGTTCCTACAAAGTCAATGATTGTGAATATGACTTATCTTATGAAGGTCTACTTACCCCGTGTGCTTTGCGTGGTAATTTGAATCATATTATAGATGCTTGCCCATCTCGTAAAGTTAACAAACTGGCTCAGATTTATATTAAGAAATTCGCGAAAGAGATAGATATTAGTGACACTAAGAATGATGATCTTCAACTAGATGAAGAAAATTGGATTAAAGTACGTCCTAAAATAGTCACTAAATCGAATTTCCAAAACCAGGCCCCCTTATTGGAAACCTAGAAAGTATAATTGTAACACTCAGACTGATCGCCATCCCCATCTAGACAGTTTTAACTCCCTCTCTTATGTTCGGGACGACAGTGGAAAGTCTTCGGCTCAAGACCCCTCCCCTCAACCTACCCATATTCTTTCCTCCGACTCCCGTCATTCAAATGACCATACCTCAGTCCCAGCTCAAAAGGATAATGCTATAGTGGATCTTACTAGATGTAATGCCCCCTCTCCTCATGATACTAGGAATAGTTCCCTAGAAGCTAGTATCCATTCCAGGGATTCTAGAGTTAACCAAACGGATTTAGCCCTTATCAATGAAGATACTAAAAACGATCTCAATGATGAGGAATTATATTATACTATTTTGAAGATTATAAGGATGAGGACGGCATTGAAGGTGATAATCTCTTTGCGCTTCTCAATGATGTCCCCGATCCCGAACCGGCTTCTCCATCACACGATTTGGCTAAAAAGCAAAAAATTTCATATGCAAATGACACTGCTTCGTCTACTCGTTAATCTAAAAGCCTTTTGGGCTGCAAAGTATGTTTATCTCTGAATATGGATCGGCTTAATCTTGTCTAGCCATCTGTTTATTTTCAGGATCTATCATAACATTCGCACTCATCCTGATTATTTACCTTACTGCTATTCGGCGCTAGGTATCAACAGGACGTTTCTACCATAGGCTCGTTGTATGAAAACAACCACCTATTATGAATGTTTGCTGTCAAGTTGTGTGCATAGGAAGCTCCTTCAATTATGCCCTCCCTCTATAGTGTGTAGCATGTCCACATATCGTTTGTGTATATGTATATGGCTCAAGTTATACGGTTACGGCTTACGTAGGTGCTGTGGTAGTCATCTTGTGGGTAGATTATGCATAACAATGCTTAGTTCAAAAGGTCGTTCCCTCTATCTATGCGCTATGTATGTAACTTTTATCGATGATACACCCTACTACAGGTGGTTAATATCATTCGCTTATAATGCTTTAAGAGTAATGTCTCTTCTTTTATCCTTGTTGTTTGTCATTGTTCCTCTTTCTGGATACTTCCTCATGACCAAGACATTGGGTGGTCACACCCAAATACTCTTTGACCGAAGCACTTTTGCTTCTTATGCATACTCTTGGTTGCAGGTACATAACAGCAGAAGAGGGGGAATCCTTTCTGTATTACTCATGAGAATAATAAGCTACCTAATGATGCTAGTATAGGGGAGCTTATCCCAATTTGCTCTCAATCATTGGTTGTAGAACGGTCAAGCATTTGGAGTTCTTTAGTCTGTTTAGAGTCCTATCTTATAAAGTTAGGATATAACGTATATGGAGTAGTAATGATTATGCCCATTATTAAGGGATAGAATCGAAACAACACTCTTTTTGTGCCACGATTGTCACTTAATGGGACGTAGTCCTCTCCCACTTAGTTATCTTTTGTATCTACATGTCTGTTTCTTGTAAGTAAATACAATAGGTATCAAAGTTCTTCAATATTAAGGGATTTGTGTAACACACCTCTTAATTCACTTGTTTACTCATATAATTCCCTAATGGATACTTTCGATATGCATGCTTCTCACTACTCTCATATTGTACCTAACCTGTTTTCCCAAATTTCTCACTCGCTGATATCAATGACTCTCTCTCTCTCTCTCTCTCTCTCTCTCTCTCTCTCTCTCTCCAGTACTGTAATTAAATTATTAGTAGTTAATGAAAATAATTAGTTGGAACATTTATAGAGCGAAAAAACCTTCTACTAAGGGGCAACTGCAATTTTTGCCAAAACTTTCACCCAGATATCTTGTTTGTCCTTGAAACAAAAACTTCTAATTACAATTCTCAAAGAATTGCGTCATCATTAGGGTTCTACAGCTTTCATATAGTTGACTCGACAGAGCAATCAGGAGGAATATGGGCCTTGTGGAACTCAACTTCCATTGATGTTTTATTTGTCTATAGTGATAATAGAATTGTATCCTTAAAAATCCTAGATAGACAGAACTTAAAAGAGAGTATTATCCCTGGTGTCTATGGTCCCCCTCAACAAATTGAAAACAACCCTTTTGGGAACACCTTGCTAATTTAACTGCTACTTGGAACGTTTATCATAGGTGACTTCAATGAACTCTTGACACTAGAAGACAAACAAGGTGGAACTGTACCGCACGCAAATAGAACCAGAATTTTACAACAATTCACGACTACTACTACTAATGCTATTGATGTTCCGTTTACAGGCAGCCCATTCACTTGGAGAAGGAATATCAATGGAAATCTTATATTTGAACTACTTGATAGAGCCTTTTGTAATAACGATTGGATAAATATCTACCCAGACACAATATTAACACCAGGCTCATTTCAGTGTTCAGACCACACTCCAATCATGTTCCACACTAGAAACTCTAATCACTTTGTCCGTAGACGTTTTAAGTTCCAACCGGGATAGACTTATAATGATGAATCCTTCCAGATAACTTGTGAAGGTTGGAATGCGTCTTTCCAATGATATACAATGTTCTCCTTAACCAGAAAAGTAAAACATCTCAAGCATTATCTTAAAACCTGGCACAAATTACGTTCCGGGAACTTAAACAGCCATCTAAGCAAAAACTTAGAAAAACTTGAATTTGTCCAAACTACTTTAATTTCAAATCCTTTGGATCAACAGCTTATCCAATGGCAGGATTGACTTATCAAACTTCGAGAAAAACTTATGTTATTTAATCATAAATACTGGGAAGAGTACGCAAGAAAATAGTGGCTAACCCACGGAGACCGTAATTCTAAGTTTTTTCATAATAGAAATAAAGTTCGAAACCAAAAAAGAATGCTTTACAGGATTAAAGACCCAACAAGTATTTGGATTGATGATCCTGAACTAGTTCTCAACCAATTCTCACAGTGTTTTAAACACAGATTTCAATCTGACCCATCAAGAAACAATCTTTCAGACATTTGCGGGGTCCCTCCTTTAATTACCAACGACGAAAATGCAATTCTAACACATCCAATTACGAATGAAGAAATGATGAAGAAATTAAACAGGCAGTTTTTTAACTACAACAATATAAGGCCCTAGGCCCAGATGGATATGGCCAAATATTCTTTCAAAAATATTGGAATATAATTCAAGAAGATATAAATAAAGCCATTTGTGAGTTCTTCACCAGTGGGAGACTTCTAAAAGAAGTAAACTATACGATAATTACCCTAATTCCAAAAATTCAAGATCCAGAAACTCCTAACCATTAGTGACCTATTAGCTTATGTAATACCATCTATAAGGTCATATCAAAAATTTTGGTCAATCGCTTAAGACCAGACCTCAACTATATCGTGGGACTATATCAAAATGCTTTTGTGCCAGGAAGAAACATCCAAGATAACCTTCTGATAGTACATGAAATAAATTATATGTTTTATAAGTCTAAGAACAAGACCGGATGAATGGCTTCAATGCTGGACATCGAAAAGGCATACGATAGGATCGAATGGGATTTCTTATTCCAGGTATTAAGTAAATTTGGATTTTCTGACCAGTGGATCCACTGGGTTAAAGAGTGCATTAGGAGTGTTTCCTACTTGCTGAATATTAATGGCCAACTATATGAATTCTTCAAATCTAAAAGAGGATTACATCAAGGGGACCCTCTATCTCCTTATTTGTTTATTTTATGCATGGAAGTTTTAGCAAAAAGATTAACTTTATCATCCTTGGACAAAAAAAGTGGAGTATGATTAAAGATTGCCCCCTAAGGGCCAATAATCCCGAGTCTTTTCTTCGCAGACGATAGTATTCTATTTTGTAAAGCTAATCGCAATTCAGCATCAATAGTTAAAACTATTCTTGACAAATTTTGTCAACAATCAGGACAGTTAGTTAACTATCATAAATCGGCAATAATGTTTTCTCGAAAGGTTTCGGCTTCCTCGAAACAAGCACTAACAACAATTTTCAATGTCCCACAGCAAGATTCGTCGGCTAAAAACTTAAAAATCCATTTTAATGATAGGCGAGTGGATAAAATTACGTACGAAAAAATTCTCAGTAGTACATCCGACAGATCTCAAACATGGAAAAACAACACTTTGTAAAAGGTAGGAAAAAATCGATACTTATGCAGAGCAATCTGGAAGCTATGTCTTCTTATGTTATGCAGTCAAGTAACATTCCTCACACAATCTGTAAAAAATTAGATAGAATCAATAGACAATTCTTTTGGAAATCTAATATGAATACTAAAAGCATCCCTCTCTTGACTTGGAATACTGTATGTAGACCAAAAAGCCAAGGAGGATAAGGACTTCGTCAAATGAAGACCACTAATCAAGCCTTTTTAAGCAAACTGGATTGGAAAGTCCTAACCCAACCGCAGAACTTATGGGTGCAATTCGTCAAAGCAAAATACTTAACCAAATCTTCGTTTTTCAAGAAAAAGCCCGCTAACTCTCCAATTTGGAATCATATTTTAGCAACAAAATCTTTAATTAGAAAAGGCATCAGATGGACAGTAGGAGATCGTTCTTTGAAAGCAAGAAAAAGCCTGCTAACTCTCCAATTTAGAACTATATTTTAGCAACGAAATCTTTAATCAGAAAAGGCATCAGATGGACAGTAGGAGATGGTCAATCCATTAATGTATGGATTGATAACTGGTGCTTACCAGAAAGTATTAAAGACCACCTTACATTACAAAATTCAGAGATTGACAATATTGTTCTAAAGATAAGTGAGTTTATCACCACAAATTATGAATGGGATTTTCCCAAATTACTGAATTTCGTCCCAGTAAGTATAGCCAAGATTATAAAAGGTATTCCTATTCCCCACTACCCATATCCCGACACTATGGTTTGGGGTGTTTCAGCAAATGGATTGTTTAATAAAATCAGCTACTCGCCTAGCCCATGACCTTCGTCATGGTACTAAATCAGACTATGAATATAATTGGATCTGGAAACTTGATGTAACCCGAAAAATTAATATTTTTTATGACTACTGTTTCACAAAGCTATCCCCACTTGACACTTGCTAAAGAAAATAGGAATGGAATTATATGATAAATGTCCTCTGTGCAACAACAGTGCTGAAACAATAGACCATTTATTCTTAACATGCCCATGGTCTACTGAATTATTGCAAAATATTGCAGCTACTCAATGGACCAATACTAGAAATCCTACCCCCCCTCCCCCGCTGATCTACGAAAGTGGCTTTCAGATCTTCATAGAGATTCTTCAGTAAACTTCGATAAAGTCGGCTACGTACTTTGGATGATATGGAAAACTCAAAACGAAAAGGTGTTTAGACAAAGACAATATACAGTGATTGCAGCCATTCTCCGAGCCTCAGCCCTAGCTAGAGAATGGAAAACTAGGTTATAATTAGATGACCATTTTACGAATCCTTCTAACCAAGATCTTTTGGCATCTTCTGGGCAGGAACTCCAGCCACATCGATGTAAAGTGGTCCCCTCCCCCCTAAGGAACCATCAAGCTCAACTTCGATGGGGCCTGCAAGAATTCAGACTCTGCAGCAGGTTTCATCATCTGAGACAGTTGCGGAGATATGATCCATGTTGAAGCTACCAATCTAGGAACCTCCTCCATTCTGATTACTGAAGCTATAGCCCTTCGGGATGGCATAAGAAAAGCCATCTCTTGCAACCCTACCCAACTCCTAGAAGGAGATAACCTGCTTGTTATCAACATCCTCAACAATTGCACCTCTATCCCGTGGCAGATTCAGTAGTTGATCAGTGAATGCTATTTACTCATTCGGCAGCTTCAATCACTGACAATCAAATACGTTTACAGGGAAGGAAATCGAGCAGCAGAGTACCTGTCCAAGTTCGGTCTATCAATTTTAGATTCTTTCTGTTTTTCGCCGCTGGAAAATTGTAATTTATCTAATATCATCCTAGAAGATAAGAGGGGAGTCACTCTCCGGCGGAGAGTGCCTCACCCTGTGTAACACTCCCTTTTAACTGTTCCCAAAAAGAAAAAAATTACAAATGTCAATTATGCAAGCAAGACAAAGAGAGAGTGAAAAAGGGTGGATTACAAAAATGTAGAAGAAAAGACATAGAAACAGAATAATTTAGGGAAAAAAATAAGAAGAAGATGAACAAAGAGAGGAAGATGAAGAAGGAAGAGGGAAGGAAATGAGAGGAGAGGGTTTACACTCTTTTAAGTTTTGCACGTGAGGAACATGTAAGTGTAATTTGTCAAAAGTTTCATATTATGGCCGGTCACCACCTTTTTAAATCTAGTTGGGTTGTGTTTTAAGGGCCGAGCATCCATAAAGTCAGTTTCTTTTAAGGAAAATTTTAAAGGGGTGTTTTTATAATTTTTTAACTTTTGATGGAGGGGTTTCTAACAAATTTTCCTTTTAAATATTAAGTCAATTATATGTGTAAATACCAACCACGTCACCACTCCTCTAACATATTGTAACGCCATTTAACGTTGGTGCAGTATTGACACACAAATCGCAATGTTGGAATGTTTTTCAAAATTATTTCATGGGAAATTATTTTTGTCATATTGGCTTAAGGTTGGATTATTCATACCTACATATTAACACCTAACCCTTTTTTTCATTTTTATTTTTTAGGAAAAAATACATTTTGGTGACACAAGGTTTGACGTAATTATTTTGTGATGACACGAGGTATGACAACTATTCTTTTAGTACCCCTAGCTTTAGTGTGCATTTTATATCCTACTCAATAACAATGTAATAGAAACTGTTTTTTTTTTTTAAAGGTGAGAAAAAAAAAATTAGGAGCCTCTCCTCTTGAGAGTTGCCCCTACAATGTCAGCCTTAATAATACAATCCAGTTTAAAATACCACGAAACATTCCAGTTGAAAATTCCTAAATGTCGAGTACCCTGCTTAGCTAGCCAGTCCGTTGCTTTGTTACCTTCTCTGTAGATTTGTACATTACTTGTGACTTCGTGTTGGTTCAGGAATTCTCGAGTGTCCATAATAAGCACATAAATAATCCAGGGAATGGCGATGGATCCTTTTAGATCTTGGATAACCGTCATATTGTTCCCCCTCGATATGAATCTTACCAAACCCCATTTCCGTTGCCTTTGCAACTCCATTACGGAGAGCAGTTGCTTCTGCCACAAGAACTAAACTGGTTGCTAGATTTTGTGACCCAGCTGCCAAAAGGACACCTACATGGTTGCGGATAATAAATCTTGCCGCATCTTTCCCTTCTGCCACTGAGCCATCAAAGTTAATTTTAACCACACCTATATCCGGGGTTTCCCAGTGCACAAATTTTCTACTTTCAATTCTTGGGCCGCATGTCACCTTCTGCCTGTCAAATAAAATGTGATCCAACATTTCATTCTTTGTGCGAGCCTGCCATTCAAGATGGAGAGTTTTCGCTCAATAGAAAACTTTGGAAGTGTCGTAGGTAATGTGACGAAAGATGAGGTCGTTCCTTTCCTTCCACATGCTCCATAAGAAAATCGCAATTTTTTCAGATTCCCCATGATCGTGCTCATTGTTGACTTTGTGGTCGAACCATTGAATGATTCGGTCTACTGTGTAACACCGGCTCCGAAGCCATCCCGCTAGAAGGGCTATCTCCCAACAGTCAAAAGTTTTATTGCAGCCAGCAAAGCAATGTTGTAGATCCTCCTTTTCTTCCCTGCATATTGGACAAGTATCAGATATCTGTGGTTGAGCTCAGCTTTAGTGGAGAGAGCTTCGTGGTACATTTCCATAGGAAAATTCTGACTTTCGGAGGAAATGTAATAGAAACGGGTAATATTGAGGATGTGGCTTAACATGTGGAGAAATTAATAAAAATATTAGAAATAACTTAAAATTTAGGAAAAACTTTCAATTTCCTTAAAATTTCTGTAAAATCCCCCATCAACAAGTTATGACTTCCAAATATGTGAAAAATAAACAATTATTTCTTAACTATTCTTATTAATTTCTGATAGTTACTTGATTTGTATCCCCAACTGTCATATTGTATCAACAAAATTCAACAAATTATGAAAAAAAAAAAAAAA
>ONZA01003303.1:34547-46832 GCA_900322205.1 Kewa caespitosa
CGAAAGGAAAAACAATTACAATTAACTGGATACCTTTATGTATTTAATTGTTATTTATATGTAACAACAGGAACAATAAATATATCTAGGGGACGAAATAAGATAGAGAGAGAAACTCTCCCTCTCTCTCTCTCAGACACATGCAAATTAAAACCCTAGATTTGGCAACCCATACCACGCCGCCACCTCGACCACCTGACCCCCAAGCCTCTTTCGAACACCCGACCACCAGTCCTCAGCATATGTCACTTCACCAACTGTCCTATAGCGAATCGACCCTTATATATTTTCTCTCCTGAAATCATTTTTTCTTATTGTCAATTGTTGAATCAATTTGTTTCACGGATTGATTTCACTAATTCCAATCATTTTTCTTTTGCAGGTACGCATTCAAGTCCTTTTGACTTTAATCGAAATTTCCCTAATTCGAAATTAGGGATTTCTTTGATTCTAAGCTCGAGCTACGCTTCATACCACTCAAAGAACCCAGATTCTCGCATTAATCATAATGGATTCAAGCGAAAAGCTCCTTACTTTCGATCAAAGGCTTACTATTATCGCCTAAATCTTCTCTTCGCATGGATCCAACCTCTGGGTCTACAGTTTCATTCGTCAAATTCTACAGTTCACATCTCCTTAACATGTTCTTTATCTAATCTAAATCTGAAATTGTTTATTTAAAGCGCTTTTGCTTTCTCTAATGCTCACTTGCTTACTACATGGTACCCTTTCCTTTGTCTCCATTACATCGAAGTGTTTATGTTCGGAGTCCGTCTTATAGACTGGGGTCTCAATTCCACTGTAATTAGTTGTTTTTTTAACTCCTTCTGTACGTGTCAATCCTAATTGGTTTGATGATGGTGATTGTTATAAATCTAAGTGTTTGTTTTCTTATTATACTAACTCCACTATTGTAAACACCACTGTTTCTTTATTCTTTTTGCATCTTTTTGGACGTTTTCAGTTCTCTTTTATGTTAAATGCTCCTTTTCCTTTTTCACTTGTTGTCTCATTCTTACTATTCTACTGTGTGATAAGTTTCGTATTTTTCTGGTAACTTACTGCAAACTTCCTCTTCCCCCTTCTCTAGTTGTTGGCTTTCCTTGCGCAACATTTATGGAGATATATAGTACAATCCATTCTTGCTACTGTTCATGTGTGATTGCTTGGCTTCTCCTCTCCTTGCTGACTACAAAATTTGCATGCATATTTTTCGTCCCATACCTCTTCTACTATGCTGTCATTTAAGGTGCCCCAACTTATTCATCTTTTTAGTTTGTTTCGCTTTTTTTGTCTTACAGTTTTACTGTGTGGGTTATTCTGATTTGGTACATGGCACTTGTTTGGGCCAACCTTATGCATGTAGTTTTGGTTTTGCATACTTGGTTGGGTTTGAACATTGAATTTCTGCATGAAACCTATTTATATTACCCCTCCCTTCATGCATTTAGCACTCACTATACATACTCCTCTTCTCTATTGCTTATTGTGCTTTCCTACTAACTCCCTTTCCTTGCTATAGTAATCCATATTACTAACATTTGAATTCGGGCCCTTACCTTTCTTAAGCCTTCCTGCCTTACTATGAACTCAAACCTTGCACCTTCTACACCCTTAATTAACACCGAGAATTCACCTATTTTGTCACCCAATCACTTATGTCCTACCCAACTCCCCAATGATGGCAATAATGATCCCGGGGAGGATCGACGTCTTTGCCAGGGTTGCCAACGTGGTACCCCTAAGAAGGCATCATACAATGATGTCACCCCCGGTATGGGTCATCAAGATTCAAATCTCAATTTCATTGGAAACCCTAAACACAAATATCATAATTGCGGAAGTTAGATTCCAGTTGGTGACACCCTGGGACTAGGCGAATACTATGAACACAACACTACCACGCCGCCGCTTATTACGCCAAATATTCAGGCGGGAGATGCGCACACCCCCTGTGTTACTACTATCCTAGACGAGCTAAAGGCCGTGTGCCTCATAGGTAAAGTTTGAGGTGACCCAATTAATTTTAAAAGTATTATATGTCGGCTTAAATACCATTGGAAACACTTAAAAGGAGAAGTTACCTTTAAACCCCTTGGAAATGAATGGATTCTTATTCAGTTCTCTAATAGTGAAGATAAAAACTTTGTTTGGGACAACCGTCCCTGGTTTGTTAGAGGATTAAACTTCGTTTTGCAACCCTGGTCTCCTACTTTCAACCCTTATATGTCGCATATTACCCATGTGGACCAATGGCTAAGAGTTTACTGCCTCCCCCTCCAAAGTTGGAACTTACAATCCTTATCTTCGTTGCTTAGTCATGTAGGAAAGGTTTTAAGACATGAGGATAACTGTAAGTTCTTTCTTAAGACAAAACATGCAAGAGTCTGTGTAAATATTGATGTGTTGAAAAACCTACCCGGTTCTTATAAAGTTGACAGTCAAGAGTATGGCTTGTCCTATGAAGGACTTCTCGCCCCTTGCGCTTTATGTGGTAACTTGACTCATTGTATAGATGGTTGTCCATCTAAGAAAATCAGTAACCCTGCCCAAATTATCATCAAAAATTGTTAAAGATTGTGAGGTTTGTCCAGGTGAGTCTAATTAGATAACGACATTTGGATTCGTGTCCATCCTAAAATAGTCACTAGGACTCAGGTTCATAAGAAAACTAACCCCAAAGGGCAATCGAACCCTCTGCAGCCTACCGATAACCAACAACAACATACACCCCAGATCGACCACCCTTTGTATCAAAATAAGGGTGATAGGCAGTCATCCCATACAAAAAAGACTGCCCACGACCTTCACATAGAAGTGCCTAAGCCAAGTGTGCCCCCAGCTAAAGCCTCGGCAACAATGAATGAGATAGTTAATATCCCCACTTCTAATGCCTTCCAGACCCTACTCAATGAGAACTCACCACAAAGCCCTTATGACCATCTTCACTTGGTCACAGTTAATCATTCTTCAGATCCTACCCTAATCCACGATAACTTTGATAATGATACATATGAGGATGATCTTTACTGTTTCGAAAACTATAATGAAGATGATAATATGGAAGATGATAACCTGTTGGCCCTCCTCAATGACGAGGCTGATGCCGAACCGAACTCGCCTTCCATAGACTCTTTTAAGAAGCAAAAGTTTAACGAGTCTAACGATACTGCTACATCTTTGCGTTAATATGATCGCTTGTTGGATAAATCTTTACGTTCCCAACTTAACTTGGTTGTTTTCTTGTTTGCCATGTTACCCTCTTATCTACAGGATCGATGCTAACTGTGGTACTTATAACAATCATCTACCTTTCGGCTATTCGACGCTAGGATTAACTTGGTCGAGACCGCATTGTGGTTTCTTAGTGATAAACTACTGTGATTTCCTTGATTTTAGCCCTCGGCTTATGCTTGAATGTGTAAGTTTAGTCTATGGTTGGATAGGTAAGGGTTCAAGTGGGATTATCGTATGTAATGGTAATCGTTTTTCTCATCACCACCCTCGTGCTCGATCTCAACAATGGAAGCATGCGTCGCCTGTTTTCCTCGGTTATGGCCTTAGTTCATGTTTTGTTGGTGTGTTATCCAAATGTAATCTAGTGTTACTACTTCTTAGTGATAACAAGAAGCTCTTTCCTAGTCTTTGCTTGTATGACTCCTTTCTCTTGCATTACTACACTGAAAGTTTATATTTGAAACTTGCATATCAACCGAGAAATTGGGATTCAACACCCAATGACTCTACGACTGAAGCCTCCGTGCTTCTAAACGATCTTTACACACGGTACCTCTTAAGTATGGATAAATTGAGTTATGTAACCTAAATACCCAAAAAAACCTGACGGTTTTGTCTTTGCTGTTAAATTTTCATGCCAACTTGACGATTTTGCCCCTTAGCCCTCCCAAACCCCCTATTTTCCTCCATCTTCTGTCTCAATCGTTTTTTCCTTTATTTTCTTTCCCTCTTTTTTATTCTCTCCTATTCTTTTCCCTCCAATTCTTTATATCTCACTCATTTTTATACCCACAAAATCTGGTTTTAACACATTACAAAGGCAAAATATTAAAGATTAGAGCAAAATTAGGGGTTTAACAATTAAAATTCAAACACTTTACAATTACCCATCTCAAACCCAAAAAGTTCACATGCGAAAATCAACAAATCACAAACATTTGAGTAGTAGACATGTAACTAACATTTAAAGGCACGAAATTCTAGATTTTGAAGTACCCTTCAAGC
The DNA here is from genome assembly GCA_900322205.1 of Kewa caespitosa. Lineage (NCBI taxonomy): Eukaryota > Viridiplantae > Streptophyta > Magnoliopsida > Caryophyllales > Kewaceae > Kewa > Kewa caespitosa. Next base: position 38,790 of record ONZA01003303.1, read on the forward strand.
TTGCGGGTGAAATTTTTTAAGGATATCTTCGAAATTCGGCAAATCGAACTTCTCACTTAGGATTAAGGTTGCGAAATTAAGAGGAAAGTGCTAAGTTAGGAGCAAATATTGATTAGGATTATCAAATTGGAGTTGGGTTAGGGTTTCATACAATTGGATCTGGATGAATCGATTTGGACAACAATTGATTTAGGGTTTAGTATTTTGAAACAGATTAGGGGATGAGGGGTAACGTTGGAGTGGTTTGAGTCAGTGGAGGGAAGGGGGTATAACGGTCCAAAAACTAAAATATTTAACACCGCTGCCCATTACAAGCAAATATAAGTTACATAACTCAATTTCTACGTACTTAAGGGGTACCGTGTGTAAAGATCGTTTAAGAAAGGTACCACGTAAAAAAGTTCAAAACATAGGGGTACCATATAGAATTTTCCAAATTTCATTGTCCACAGGTACGGGATGGAAGTTGGGAAGCAAGTCATATATCTCCACCAAACAACAATGAACAATCATTCCCGTCGAATTAATAATATGCAACAAGAAATAACGTCTACCCCGTCTTTTATTATGAACCAACTAATTAGCTTATATTCCTCAATGTCTAATTGTAATTGTGCACAGCCAAATAAGGATCGATACCATCTTCGACGATGGGAACTTCCAACTCCAGAGAATTGCACTCAAACTACTAGCATTCAACCATTACTACTATTGTTTCTAGTAGAAGAGGACCCATGGGCATGCTCAATGTATGTAATCAATATGGAATACCAAACTGATTCTTTCTACTTTCGCAATTACCTACGAACCTCTTCTAATGCAACTCTTTATTGGATTAATAATGAGCTTGTTTTCACTGTCGTCACTAATTACATCATTGCCCTTATCTCTTCTAAGGATAGTACTAATAATTACCGAATCATGCCAACGAGACACTATATCAAATCCCCACCATTATATAGGGGGTATAAAGGTCTCAAATCTGACAATCTTATGCATTATCTGACCAACCCATTCATTAATTAATGAGAATCATTAGTTGGAACATATATGGGGCAAAAAAACCAGCTGCGAAAGGTGAACTCCAATTCCTTGATGGTGTACCGTGTTTGGCAACTTGAATTTGAAAATTTGGATTTCAATAGAGTAAAAGTTCTTCAAGTCAACTATGGTGGTGCACTTGAAAATCCTCACACGTAGAGAAAAAAGTAGAGGGAGAAGGATTTCAAATGCCATGGTGAGGGGTGTCATTTGAAATCCAACAAATTTGTGGCTTTGAAAGAGGCCATGGATTTGGAGAAAATCCATACTTGAATTTTTCTTAGTCATCCAAGTACAAATTCATTACAATTGATTTCAAATTCAAGTACCCAAACACATTCTAAATAGAAATTTAATCCTGATATTTTCTTTGTACTTGAAACTAAAACTTGAGCGGAAAATTCTCAACGAATAGCCTCTTCCTTAGGGTTCCAACATTTCCATATTATTGACCCTAATGGACAGTCAGGAGGTATTTGGGTTCTTTGGTACTCAACATCAATTGACGTTCTGTCCATCCATAATGACAAGAGAATAGTATCTCTACATATTATAGATAGACGAAATCTAAAAGAATGTATTATCACTAGTATATATGGACCAGCCCAACATAACGAAAAGCATGTTTTTTGGGAGAACCTCACTAATTTGACCAACTCTTGGCACCTACCGTGGTTTATAGTTGGAGACTTCAATGAACTCCTCTCCTTAGGAGATAGATAATGAGGTAATCTACATCATATGAACAGAACAAAAATCCTTCAAAATTTTTGCCAATATGCAAATGCAATTGACGTGCCATTTACAGGCAACCCCTTCACTTGGAAAAAAAAACTTAATAATAATTGTATTTTCGAAAGATTAGATAGAGCATTATGCAATAATGAATGGCTAACCCTATACCCGGACTTGCTTCTAACAACAGGAACTTTTTCGTGTTCGGAACATACTCCATTACTCTTTCATACTTGGCTACCCCTATGCAGGGATATGCTATGCAGGATCAATACTCTGATCAATGTCAAGTAGACTAAGATCCCTGAAGGCGCTGTAAAACTCAACTTCGTTGGTGCCTACAAAAATCAAGACTCAGCAGCAGGCTTTATTGTTCGTGACAGCATGGGTGACATGATTCATGATGAAGCGATCAATCTAGGCAACATCTCAGTCCTAGTAGCCGAAGTTACCGCTCTTTAAGATGGCATTCGAAGTGCCATCAGCTCATAATTGAAGGTGACAATCTGACAGTTGTCAAAGCCCTTCAACAATGCATAACAACTCCATGGTAAATTCAGCCTATCATCCAAGAATGTTACATACTCCTGCGACATATTCTGTCGGTTTCGATCAACCATGTTTATCGTGAAGGCAACAGGGCAGCGAACTACCTGTCCAAATTTGGTCTATCCATAGTTCATTCGTAGATTTTTTTTCGATGCTAGAAGACAGCGCTCTATGTTCTATTATCCTAGATGATAAGAGGGGGGTCACTCTCCGGCAGAGAAGGCCCTACCCATTGTAACCTTTCACCTTTTTCAAAAAAGGAAAAAAAAAAATAAAAAAACTATCTAGGGGAAAACAATGTTACAAATGAATAAAAAGCAGTTAAATAGCTCCAAAAATGGAAGGAATTTCGAGCAAAAAGATATATACTTCATACAAGTTGGGAAAAAAAAAAATGTACCTAATGATTTTATAGCAATAAATATGGTTCTGTTTTCCACATTTTTTAATAACTAATGGGGTATATGTGAAAATTCATAGTCACAACTCACAAGGTACACTTAAGAATGATACTCCAATCAGAAGGGTCTCATTGACTCTCATAAGTAGAAGTTTTTATAAATTTGTTAAAATAAATGGACACCACGTAGGAAATTTCTATTTATATAAACCAAGTAAAAGAAAAGGCAATTTAGTTAAACCAAGCGGAACCCAAAACTGATCTACGTAAATATATTTTACGTTATTATTGCAGTACAAGAACAAGGATAAATTTCACATGATCTAGGCTAATCTATCGTCACTGTGATCAGTACCTACATGTAAGGAACAAACAAAAAAGGACAATTTGCTTCATTCTCATGCTCAGTCATCTTCAGTTCTTCTAATCCAATTGGTCAACTACGGGCTTTTGTAACGATCCTTCCTCAAGTAATCCTTCTGATAGATCTGTATTCTTCTCTAATGGTTTAGCATTTTTGTATATGCAATAGACGATAAGTTGGATCATACCAAACAAGAACCCTATCCCATTTGGCACCTGCTCAAAGGCACAATAAAGTCTACGTTAGTCATGATTAAAGAAGATTAAATATCAAATAAGCATTCACATGTAGGAGATCGTATAAGCACATTTTTTATATACTGATTACCCTTTCAATTTTCAAAGGTTGAGAAAAAAAAGTTTGGTAAATGGAATCATATATTGCATTATAAAGAATTACATAACAATGTATCAATTTGTTGGGATCTTTCTTTAATTATAGAAAACTAATCTTATCAATTGGTTTGAGATTCCTCATTGTGAGATTTTTTTTTTTAGTTGTCTAATATTTTGGAGGAAATATTTTCAATGGGAAGATGACTAGCTTACTTGCAGTCTCGTTGTTACTCTCACATTGACAAATTAGTAAGGGAGGACTGTGTACTCTATCTTTTCCGTTCTCTTTCGTACATAGATATAAATTTAGATATTGATTTTTTACAAATGAGCCTAACACTAGTCCATTAATACGATCTCATGAAAACAATCACTTTTCCCTACAGAGGCAAAAGCTCTATGACAGCTATTTTGGTACGAGTATTCTACCAGATATATTGAAAAGACAATTATCACAGAATGCAATTAGCAGTGCAAATGTAAATTTACCCCAAGGAAGTAATCCTTCACAAGAATAGCATAGATCGTCCAAGTCCCTCCAGTCCAGAAAAGGATAAATGACAACCAAAATGGCATGTACTCGACGCTCTTTGTGGTCATCACAGTTTCCTGAAGTCAAGTTTGAGAAGAAAACATAAATGACAATGGTAGAATGATAATTTCACGCATGGGTCAATCTTCACAAATCATAATATTTTTCTCTAGTACAAAGAGCGCAAAAGTCGAAAATTTATGAAGTGATTTCAACAAATTGTCATTCTTAGAAGATTTTAACCATGTTACTCCCTCCGTCCCAGAAGAAAAGTCCCAATTTTCTTTTAAAGCCGTCCCAACAAAAGAGTCTCATTTCTATTTATAGAAAATTCTTTGTGGACACCACTTAAAAGTAAATGTTGAGAGAAAATATCAACCACACATTTTTACTTTCTTAATATTTGTGCTAAAAGCAAATGAGACTCTTTTTATGGAACGGAGAAAGTAATACTTTGTATGCTTCGCCTTTTCTGCGCACACTACTACAACATAAGACGTTAAGTTCGAATCGTACTAGTGTGTTTCCCTTGTTTTCTTTTTTTCTGATCCATGGAAGAGATGAAGGGCAATTATAAACAACGGGGATGCGTAGTCCAAACTAATATTTAGCAGATTTACACACAACCACAGTGTCCAATACTAATACTAGAAAAACCATAGAATGTTTTACATCTCTAACGATAAGTAACACAAATGGGAGGAACGTAAAGTTAGTGAGGTTCTGCGTTAAAAAAATGTATACAAGCAATGACCGATGGAATTAACCAAAAAATTTATGTACCATGGAGTTTCAATAAAAACCAACAATTACCACAGGGTTAATATGCATTTGACTTATACATATAAATTTTTATCGTACTGGCCTATGAGTATTCCCATTAATCAAAGAGAAGATTCGGGTAAAATTTGTAAACCTAATCATCTCCACATAATAGATAGGTACACCCTATGTCTCACAAATTCACAATATATGACCAAGTTTCTTTTCTAGTCTGCTTCATACTAAAGGGGCATTTAGAAAATCAACATGCAATGCATTTTTTTTTTTTCTTTTTTCCATGTTTACCATTCTCTTTTCACATTTTCTTTTCTAACATACTTTTTCGTATTTGTTATGGAAAGTACGACATTGAAAGATTGGGGGGAGAGGAAGCTAGTATATAAGTTTATTTGGTTACTCCACCTATTGTCAATTGGTTTTAAGACGAAACCTTATTGGGCTTGTTGTCAGGTTCCTCTCCTCCCGTGTGTTGGCAGAGTTTAAATTTAACAGTACTCCATTATAAGGGTACTTTGACAAAGTGTAGCTTCTTATTTATGGATATTATGCACTCTCAATCTTTGTGCAATACCGTACCCTTCTTTTTTGGCCTCATATTATTAAGCAGATGGAGTATGACCCAATGACATCATAATTGAATCACAACCAAAAAATAATAAAGGCTAAAAATCAAGTGATAAGGAGGATCAATGACCCCAAACAACAACCAAGATGGACAAACTAAGCCGAAAAAGGGAAGTCAAGTGGGAAGGAACAAGGATAGATAGATAGAGAGAAAAGAAAGGAGTGTCATTCTCATTACCAGGGCAGCAAGTGGAGAGGCATACATGACGACCATCGGTGTCAAGCAAAGAAGGCCTACAACTTTTGTTCTAAAGTCGCCTCTCAATTCGAAGTATGTCACCAAAATCAATCCCCCTGCCAATCCTACGTTCAATGTGCTCGCGATCATTGCTGTCCTTGCCTGTAAAATAAAGCAACTTTTTTAGCTTCAGTTTTCCCATGTTCATTTTGTTATAAGAGAGTTTGTATACGCACCATATTATATGGATAAAAACTCATATAAAATGAATTTAAGATAAAACATGGAGTATTTTTTTGAATGAGAGGGGTGATTACGCATCTAATTCACTTAAACCATTATACAAAATATTAAAGAAAATATAGATGGTCTCGTGAAGGTATTAGATCAAAAAGTTTTGGATGAAACGATTTTACAGCAAAACGAGTGTGAAATAAAAGTGAATAGTCCTCACTTTTATTCACAAACACGCATTGGTACCATAAATGTGTTTTGTACAAGCTTGTGTTATTAAATACAAGTTGAAAACCTAAACTTTATTCAGTATTTGTTGGATTGACTGTAAACATACATAATGAAAGATAGATATATGAAAGTGAAAATTGTACTCAAGTCATCGGTCCAAATTTTCCAATCAATACACTATGATTTTTGTCAATAATGAATCTCACAATATTATATCCATGTTGGAGTATGTTTTACTTTTGTTTCCCTCGAAAGCACCAATCAAGAATCTTATTTGCCTATATTCTAATGTCCAAATCATACTTTTGAGGTTGTAAACCAAACCAAGAAAAGAGTACGGATGTACATCCATCAAAGCTTGTCTACATAACATACATGCCTACCAATGGCTTCGTGTTTTAAACCCCAAAACCCCACAAAATGAAAAGAGAAAATATAACTGAACGGCAAATTCACATCAGATTGAAGCTAATTGTGTAAGACGACATACCCTTTTCTTAGGGCCTGCATATATGATGAATAGGAGTACATAGACGGCTTCAACAACTGCTCCAAAGCCATTAACGGAGCACACATAATAGTCTGGCTTTATCAGGCCATAATAAGTCCACAAGGATGAGCTAAACACCGTGCAAATGTAAGGAAGGCTGTTGAATTCCTCTGTGGATTTGTTCTTCACTATCCTGTAGAATGTTGGCCTGCATTTAATCAAAAACACGAAATGTTTTAGTTAGTGAATATGCTTCGATAAGTTGCACGCGCAACCATTAGCATTTAGCACAGCGTGTATATTTAAGCATTCCATCAGCACCAAGTCCCGGTTTCAATCGAGGAAACCAACAAGTACAAGGTCTAAGCTGGGAGATTATGTAATATAGAGTAAACTCTGGCTGTAAATGTGACAGTACAAAAACATTAATCTGTCAGAAACAAGTGTTATGACTTTTAGGGGGTAGCCCTTTAAGTATCCGTTCTTATATGGTAATCCCAGGGATTGGCTAAGTGGCATCCAAGAAGGTTGGCCACATAGGACGCCACCAAGACTGTCAACCATTGACATGATGGGTAAACATGACAAAAAAAAAAACAACTTGAGCAAACACAAACATGATACACACGAATACGTATAGTCTAGATTGACCTGGTTATATATGGAGGTTCAACTGACTATATATCGCGATTTAGTACATTTTAGTATCAATACGAAATAACCCAATTCGGCACACTACACAAACAAGACCAGCAGGCTACGTGAATTACCCAATGAAGAAAGCAAAAAAGAATTGTAAAGAGACTCTCCACAACTCATAAGACAATGAAAATGCAATGGAGTTTATAAGAGAGAACGTACACAGGGGAAAGATACTGAAAGAATGCCAATACGTTCCCTGGAAATTAAACCAAAGCAAAAACAAAAAATGAGGAAAGGAAAATGTTAATAAGATCTCCACATGTTGCATACTTGCATACATAAAACTCCAGAAATGACATCATAATTAACTAAGTAAATGATGTTTCTCACCTAGAACTCCAAAGAATGAAATTACCAAAGGATTCATTTTGGCAACTGTGAGAGAAAATTTGAGCTATGAAAGCTCTAAGAAGAAAAGAGGCTACTCCATTATTAAATTGGCTGAACGTGTCAGATGTATATTATTTTTTGCAAATGAAATGCGCTTTTATAGGGAGGGTAGGATAATATTTGGGCCATGTGGAAACTGTATAAAAAATGGAGAAAGAAATGTTTACGCAGGATAATTCTAAATTATTGCATGCGAAAAGGAAATGTCTGATACGGAGAAACTTTAGGAAATACACAGCTTGCCAAGTTGGCTTTTTTGGGTCCATTGTTTTCACAAAGGACGTGGAATCTACTGGAGTCTTACTAGGATGCATTTGTTTGAATTCATCTCAACTTGACCTATAATTGGATGCTTGACAATGATAATTTGCACTGCATACACATTATGAATATTTTCAGAAAATAAAAATAAAAATGAAAAGAACAGATCAAGTGTTTGGATGAGTTGCCATTTA
>ONZA01003303.1:48456-63213 GCA_900322205.1 Kewa caespitosa
AGGGTCCTAAACCCCAATGATTGTCTTAGAAGGAGTTTTTTAATTTTTCTTTATTTTGTATCCTTTTATATCTATTTTTCCTTTTCATGTTATGAAATTAGATAAAATAATAACTTTAATATTTTTTTCTTTAATTTTAGACTTACATTTTATTTTTCTTTTATCGTCATGTACACATAATTTTCTTTGTTTTTATGTCATGTATTCAAGGATATATTCAATGTTATTTTTCTTAAATATAATGGTTTTATATTCTTTTATTTGTAGATACTTATATATTTATTTATTTTATTTTTATTTTTTTACTTTTCTTTCTTACGGAATTTTATTTTTTCATTTGTTTAAGTTTTATATCCTGCCTTTTTTTTCGGTATTTGCCACTTTTTTTAATCCATTTTTCTCTCTTTTTATTTTTGGCATTCTCATTTTTTTGTTTTTAGCATTTTTCTTTTATTTTTTTCTCTTTTTTTCTTTTTTTTTTTTAAGTCACTAAATTCTAAAAAGTACTAATTTCAATATTACTTTATTGGATTAAAAGACTTATATTTTTGTTTTATCCCTTTATTCTATTATTTGATCTTCGTTGCCCATTCGATAACTCCTCTCTCTTGGACATATATTTGGTTGATTTTTATTTTGATTATAGACAAACATGGATGCATACTAAAAGGTGATAACCTAAATGAAAAAATGAATGACAAATGACTTACATTAACGTTTAGGTTAAACATACTTTGAATGGAACCAAATCGATTTACATAAACTTCCTAATTCGTTAATAGTGGCCGTTTGTGAAAACGAGAGAATTGGATGCGTTCCACATCCAATTCTTACCATCACCCCCGAACCTAGACTTTGGTCATTAGATCAAGGAGTCAAAAAGATGGTTTCTTTGTGCTTCTAAAAACAAAGTGGCAACTCCAAAACACCACATTTGTATCATTTAGCACATAACACAAAACATGACATTTTAACCCCCGAAACGCGCACCAATTTCCTAGGGGTACGCGTGCCAATTTTCAACTTCCGTCACTTTTCAAGCGGGAGGGTAGTGGCACCTACAGTGTGATACATGGGAATGTACTGATTTTAATTTTCTCCCTCGTTGCTAGTCACACTTTTGTTAGAGTTCTTCTTGCTTTTGTTACATTGTTTGACCTTGAAATGGAGCAACTTGATGTCAAAATTGTGTTACTAAATGGAGATTTGGAAGAGAAAATCTACATGAAGCAAGCCGAGGGTTTCGTAGTTCTATGGAAGGAATATTGTGTTTGTTGTTTGAAGAAATTTCTTTATGGCTTGAAGCAAGCTCCCCGGCAACACTATCTGCAATTTGACTCTTTTTGCGATTTGACAAGGCTTCACAAAAACTTATTATGACAATTGTGTGTTATCAAGCACTTTTCAAATGGTTCTTTCGTCTACTTGCTATTATATGTGGAAAATATTTTTATTGCTTCCAAGAATAAGTCATCATTCAAAGAATTAAAGTCTTAACTTAGTTTTGAGTTTGAGGATAGAACGTTGGTGTTGCAAAGAAGGTTCTTGGCATGGAAATTCGGAGGGATTGCCAAGCAGGGAAACAGTTCTTGTCTCAAAATAAGTATCTTAAGAAGGTTATTGACATGTTTAACATGGGTGATTTCAAGTCTGTGTCAACTCCTCTCGCAGCCCACTTCAAGTTGTCATGTGAGTTGTGTCTTCAAACAAGACAAACAAGAACACATGTCCAGCGTTCCTTATTCTAATGCGGTCGGCAGTCTCATATACGCAATGGTCTGCACTAGGCCTGATTTGGCGTAGCAGTGAGCATACAAAGTTGATATATGCATAAACCTGACAAGGGTCATTGGAATGGATCCATTGTTAATTGAATGGTACATCCCATATTGGCTTAGTGTTGGATAGGAACAAAGCAACATCTAATGATATTGTTGGGTTCATTGATTTTGACTATGGTGGTGATCTCGACAGACGGAGATCCATTTCTGGATACATCTTCACTTTATATTATGGTGCTATCAGCTGGAAGGCATTGGTGCAGTCTATTGCTACTTTGTCTACTACTACATAGGCAGAGTACATTTCTGCTACAATAGATGCAAAAGAAGCTACATGGTTGCGTGGTTTTGTTCTTTAGATTGATATTCCGCATAGGGTCACCATTGTGTACAGTGATAGCCAAAATGCCAACCATCAAGAATGGTGCTTATTATTCCTAGATCAAGCATATCAACGTTCGATACTACTCTATCACAGATACAGTTGTTGTAGGAGAGATTGTGGTGAAAAAAGTTTACATGTCTGAGAATCCTGCTGACATATATGCTTACCAAGCCGCTTCCTATTGCTAAATCCGAGCATTACTTGGACTTAGTGGGTGCCTACAACTAAATGCCCTTTGGGGCTTCATATGGCGATGAGCCACTCGTCAAATTCGAGTTAAGGTAGAGATAGTTCAGATTAGTGGCCGGAGGCCCAAATTCTCCTCATTGCTACACAAAGTCAAAAGCTTGTGAGAATTCATCTTAGCCGATTTACCTATAACATTCTCATATGCTGATTAACCATCAAAGGTGTATGTACGGCAGTAGAGTTAGAATTCTCACTCTGCCAAGGTGATGTATTTGCCAACCTACTTTGAACAAGCATGCCCATATTTAATGCATTGGCGTCAAATGGCTATATAAGGAGGAGGGGAAGGGAATGCAATGGATTTCAGCAGAGTGTGAAGCATCAAAAACGCATTGTCCGCTTTCAGCTTTTGAGAGCAATATTACTTCTTTGGGAGATTATTTTTGATTATCTTTTATTTTGTGAGGTTAAACACAAAATTATAACCCTGTTGTGCTGATTAATTGATTAACCCCTTAAGAATTTCTTTGTACCCATATCCGTTATAGTGAAGTTATTTTGCTCATCGCCATCCATGAATGTAGGTCACATTGACCAAACCACGTTAAATCCTTATGTCTACGTTATTTTGGTGTCCAATTTATTTTCAACTTTTCCCTCGCTTCTCTTTTAATCTGTTCCGCGGTCTTTACACCAACAATTATTTTACTTCCCAAACCCAATGTTTATTTTGCTTGTTGTTGATGGTATTTCACCATAAATACTCTGTTTCTGTGAAAATCACTTCTACAATATCTAATTTGTTAAGTATTTAATTCACTAAAAGCATCTCCTTGAGTACTACTTTAAATTAAACCGCAACCGTTATCCCGAGTAAATTATACTTCAATATATTAATATGTTCTAAACAAAGAGCATTTCCTAAAAAGTCGAGATATCATGGAGGAGGTACCAAAGTGACCTCTTCCAGTTGTGAATGTTTATATTCCACTAACATCTAAAGCAAGCAAACGGCCCAGAACTTACATACAATGATTGTATGATGTGATAGGTAACCTTTTATATATAGTAAGGTGACTATTTTTTTTTTAGGGGAAAGGTCGAGATCTTATTCCACAGCGAAAGCATTACAAATGTCCTCCGACACCAAATCCACTATATTTACAGGACCCTCCTCTACCCAAACTCTAATAGCAAAAACATTCGGGATCATGTGAGCTAGGCGGTGAGCCACGTGGTTACCGTTCCGTCTCACATGATTCCAAGCTATAGAATGAAAAAAGCTCGACAAAGCTAAAATATCACTAATGATATGACCCAAGTAAGACCTGGATGAAACCAATTCACGAAGCAAGTTAATGACAGCTTGAGAGTCGCTTTCAACCAGGATATCGGTTACCTCCGCTTGAATAGCGAATTTAAGACCAACAAGAATCGCTTTTTCCTCTGCTACGTCGACGCTCCACACTTCATGATCTTGTTCACACACAGCTCAAACAATACTACCGTTGCTACGTCTCAAGATGGCGCCCAGACCCGTTCCTCGCTCCCCAAGCAAACCTGCATCACAGTTCAATTTTATCACCCCATCTGGAGGAGGTTTCCAGCCTACATTCACCGGTCTATGAAGCACTTCTTTAGCATCTCAGAAAGCTTGTAAATAATCAAGAGCCCATTCCACTATCTCCGAACTCGGTCTTCTTTTACCTCCATGCACTATACCATTACGCTCTTTTCGAATCGCCCACATCAAGACAAAGTTTCGAAAGCTCTCTTGCGCTAAAGCGATCATCTCCTCCACTCTAGTATGTTGTCCACAAACCTCACCCCACTCCACATCAGCAACATCCCAAACACTTGCTGCTATAGGGCACCAGAATATCGAGTGACAATCACTCTCAGAGGGACATGGACAGATTGGGCACAGGGGGGAAGCCGATCTAATCCTTTGGTGAATATTGCCTCTGGACGGTAGAGCTCCAATGCAAAGACGCCAAACAAACAACTTAACTGGTGGTGGAGTATCGACGATTCAAATTCTTCTCCAGAAAGTGTCGCTCCCCGTAGATGACTGACCTTCGCTCCCGTACTTGAGAAGTCGAATAATGTGATACCCCGACTTCACAGAATACTCCCCATTTTTTGTAAAGTACCACACTAGCTCATCTTCATGGGCACCATCACTCAAAGGGATATTCATTCAAAAGGGAGAAACAGGTCCCTAATATCGTCTTCATGCCATCGACCGTAATCATCAAGCAAAATCGATACTGGGGCATTTTCCAAACTGCTGGGCATGGAGAAATGGGTCTGAAGGACAAAGTTTTTGAGGTCCATTTGTCACCCCACACCTTTACCTTATTCCCATTGCCAATAATCCACCTACTACTTACATCGATAACCCATTTCGCTGAAATGATATGCCAAAGCTAAGACGGTGGCTATTGTAGCGTCCCTAAGCTCTGCCTTAGGGAAGTACCGCGCTTTCAAAACACGAGCCACCAGCGAAGTCAGATTAGTAAGAACCTCCAAGTCTGTTTTGCAAGCAGTGCTTCATTGAAGGATACAAGGTGACGGAAACCGATCCCCCCTCATCTAGGCTTGCACAGCTTCTCCCAAGACACCCAATGCATTTTACGTTCCCCATCTCTGCTTCCCCCACCAAAATCAGGCTACTCGTGAGTGGATTTGTTGACACACCGAGTTTGGAATTTTAAACAAACTCATCACGTAGGTAGGAATCGCTTGGGCCACGGCCTTTATTAGGATTTCTCTACCCGCAAATGATAACGTTTGTTGTTTCCACCCTTTTAGAATATTGACTCTCAAGGAACAAAGACATCTAGCTTCAATCTCCCCACTTACGTCGGCATACCCAAATACTTAGAGAAAGACACTACCGTTTTAGCTCCTAAACTAGCCGCAAGATGTTGATGAGTGTTGACATCTATATTCGGGCTGAAGATAATTTTTGATTTCTTGAAATTAATTTGTTGACCCGAAGCTATTTCATATTGGCCCAGGATCCCTTTAATAGCTGCTACATTTCGATCATCGGCTCGACAAAAAATCATATGGTCATCAGCGAACAGTAAATGCGATATTACCGGCGCCGCTCTGCAAATATGCACCTCCAGTAAACTCTTCCCGCTAACTTCTACATCAATCAGCGAAGATAAAGCTTCGGCATATAACAAAAACAGATATGGAGAGATCGGGTCCCCTTGGCCAAGGCTCCAGTTCGGTTGGAATTGCTCTGTAGGCTTGCGATTTACCATCGTCGCAAAAGAGACCATTCTAACGCACCTCATCACCTTCAAGACCCACAAAGCATGTAACCCCAACCTCAACATCATTTTCTCCAGAAAAACTCATTCCACCCTATCGTATGCCTTACTCATGTCTAGTTTAAGTGACATATACCCTTTCTTACCCTTCGTATGACTTTTCATGAAGTGGAAGTTCTCAAAAGCTAGCATAATATTATCAGTGATCAACCATCTTTTTACAAATGCACTTTGGTTAGGGGATATTACCTCAAGGAGGAACTTTTTTAACCAGTTTGCTAGCACTTTGGAGGCCAACTTGTATAAAACATTACAAAGGCTGATTGGCCGAAACTCTCCCATGCATTTCAACTTGTTCTTCTTTGGGAACAACACTGTATTCGTCTCATTAATGGCAACCATATCGCTATCTCCATTCAGCAAAGAGAGCACATAATCGGCCACATCCTCGCCAACAATATGCCAATGTTTTTGGTAGAAATTAGGATTCATACCGTCCGGACCCGGCGCTTTGCTTGGATGCATTTGCTTGAGGGTAGCATACAATCACGTGCAAAAGGTTTGGTAAGATCATCATTCATATAATCGAAAACTCGAGGATTTACCTTGGACAACACCTCATCCAGCACTGACGGTTTAGCCGTAGTGAATAACTCACGGAAATCATCCACAGCCACAGCAGCTATATCAGATTCATCTTTCACCCATCTACCTTGAGAGTCGTATACTCCCATAATTGTATTCTTAGACCGTCTCGCGCTATCTTTATTGTGGAAAAACTTCGTGTTCCTATCACCTTCCCGCGTAAAAGCAACTCTTGATCGTTGTCTCCACCAAACCTCTTCTTGCAAACATAAATCATCTAGCTCCTTCGATCTTTGTCTCCGCTCTTGGACAACATCAACAGTGGGAGAGCAATTATCGAGGTAAGAGATACGATCCCTGGTTTCTTTCATTCTCTTGCAAATCTGCCCAAACTCGTCACGACTCCATGTCGTCAAGGCTTCGGCACACCGCTTGATCTTGACTAAGATATCAGGCGCATTGTTGAGAAAGACCGTATCATCCTATGCATCACGAACCACCTTTTTACAATCTGAATATGTGACCCAAAGATCCTCAAAGCAGAACAATTTACGGACCTTTCTTCTCTAACCCGGACGGTTTTCCTTTAGCAAAAGGGGCACATGATTAGAGGACTCCCATTCCAAGTAAAAATACGTAACCAACGAGTGACGTAACATCCATTCCATACTTGCAACTGCCCAATCAAGTCTCTCCTTTACCGCCTTCGGAATTGGTTGTTTGTTCCACCAGGTAAACTGATTTCCAACATACCCAATGTCTTTTAGCCCACAATCATCAATGGCACCCCGAAACATGTCAATTTTATTTTGTGCTCGAGGAGGCCCCCTTTTTTTCTCATCTTCAAACAATATTTGGTTGAAATCACCACATAATAACCAAGGGGTACCAAGAGCTGGGATAAGAGTGCGCAAGGGCTCCCAAGAAAGATGTTTATCTGTAGCTCTCGACCATCCATAGAACCCCTTAAAGAGCCAGTCACCATCCCTAAACAACCCATTCACCCTCACTGAAATATGATGCATGGTGGAAGAGATTAGCACGATATGGACCCTGTTAGTCCACCGCAAAGCCAATCCCCCTGACCGCCCTCTTGCATCCACATACACCCCAGTGTAACCTCCTAACGTATCGTAGATATCCCCCATTTCCATAGCACTCCTCTTTGTTTCCATCAGAAAAACTATGTTCGGACCCTTCTTCCGTAGCAACTTTTTTGGTCGCCCAACTGCACGTTGGTTGCCAAGCCCCCGGCAGTCGTAGCTCAAACAATTCATAATGCTCGGCGGTGTGCGTTCGCCCCCACAACCGCCGTTGAATTGATTAAGCTTGCACCTCCCAAAGCCTCTTCATGGTGATCATCGTACATAGGCGTGTTGAACTCCCTTGTCCCTACACACCCACTGTCCAATGCACTATCGTTTCTTCCCCTTTTGTTCTTTGGTTCTTCATTACCCTCTATCAAAGTTTCCAGCCTCACTCCGCCATTCAGCTTTTGAATGATACTGCCCACATTCCCTTTTGCAACGTTAAGGTTCGCTCCCTCCATCAACTTCTTCCCACTCGAGCTCCCCTCAATAGCCCCAAATGAGTATTGCGAAGAAAAAGATAATATTTTCTTAGCTTTACGTTCCTCTCGAAAAGTTGTAACCAGTTTACTCTCCTCTTCTCTTCTAGCTTCATCCCCTATGCGCCTTCTATTTGGGGAAGCACGAAGCCACGACCCATATGGTAACTCGGTCTTGGGGAAATTCTCATCAAAGTTTTCACATTCCTTAGCAATGTGTCCAACTTTTCCACATGCAAAACGAAAGTCAGAAAGTCGCTCATATCTTATTTCAACCCACTTGCTTTGCTCCCCTACCAGGATTCTTACGCCCCTCCGTAAAGGTTTGCTCAGTTTCATATCCACCCTAAACCGAAGGTATTTGTTCCATCCTAACGATATTGACTTCAACAAACTCACCCATCATACGAGCAATACCCATGGCGGTAGCTTTGTTTCGTTTTTGAAGTGGTAAGTCATACACCTTCACCCAGTAGCGAATGCTATCGAACACGATCTCAGAGGGGTTTTCCAAGCCATTAACCTCTTTTAACACCAAAGGGTGGCCATCGAACGACCATTGCCCCTCGTCGAGGACCTTCGCTTTATCAGTTCTATTAAAAAATTGAAACACATACATATTCTTCTTCTCTAGCTCTCCGACTACCAACCCTTTCCCTGGCTTCCAAACCATCTTCATGGTACTTTTTATAGCCTCCACATTATATGGACCCCTCGTGAGTAGTTGTCCCACTAGACAGAGGTCGATCTCCGCTGAGGTTGAAGCGTATGGTGGGTCATCATCAATTAAGATCTCCTCTTCTTCCTCAGTCACTCTCATGTTCTTCCATCTTTCCTCCAAACCATAGCCATTGCTTAAGACTTTGAAAAATCACCTTAGTAGAGAACACCCACCCCTACTATTGAGAATTCTATCTCCAGGCTGAAACTAGAAATTTGTTGACCATTCCACGCCAATGAAGATGCGTGAGAGAGTTTAGCCACAAAGAATCAAAGGAAATCTTGTGGAGGAAGCAAAGAAAAAGTCGAGGAAACCCTAACCCTACTTCGAGGGAGAAAGCTCTACGGCGTGGAACCAAGAGAAAATTTCAGCAATTCTTTTCTACTTGGTTGTACTCCCACTTGAACTTAGAATAATCATTAATAAGGTGACTAGTTATCTCTAAGTTATTTGTATTATATTCAGAAGATAACCATGTCACATTGTACAAAGCTTTCTCACCAATAACCAATCATGCACCCCTTTAGCAAGTAAAGTGGTCTTTTTCAATCACGCCCCAAAGATAACCTCATGTGAATTACAATGTACGGTAGGGATGCCTTGGAGGTTTGGATCACTTGTGTTAGCTTGTAGACCATACACAGATGGGGTGAAGTAGCAACGCCCTACGGGATGTCTCAAATGCCATTTCATGAATGAAATATTACTCCCTCCCGAGTCCCTCCTCAAATGCAGGAATAACTAGATGCTGGACACAAATGGTTCTACCTAGTTGTTCATAATCTTGATCTTCTCCAATTTCTTTCAAGTCAAGAATAGCTAGTATCGAATCAAGTACATAGGTATTATCATTGATAAAAGAACTATGGCTTTTATCCGGTCTTGTGCAGCCAGTTTGTAGAAATGGCCAACAGTAGGGTACTCAGTACTGTCACAGTATAGCCAGCTCAAAATGATATCCAGCTTGACGAAAGGAAACATCCACAAACTGACCCGTTTTTTCGAATTATAGGATGTAATTACACAAGACTATTCATGAGGTACCAGGAAAACATAAAAATGATATCAAACGTTACAGAACCTGTCGTTTTTTTTGTTGTTTTACTTCAGACACCAAAATACACATATCGAGTCAAAAACTAGAGACGTTGCAACATATTGTATCCACTGTAAGATTTAGAGGAAGGCAGAGGAAGGAGGACAGAGGGCAGGAAGATCTCATCGATATCATATTGTTGAAATTTGGCCACCTTGTCACCTTGACTCAAACAACAATCTTCATAGACATGCGTGGCCGAATTCTCTGATGCATCGAAGATGCCAATAAGTACATGTACATCTTATCCCGGGTTGTTTGATAGCTCGTCACCAATGCACAATCGAGTGATTACCTTTTACACTGGATTCGCAAGCAACAGCAGTGGTAAAACTGTTCAAAGTAAGATTGGTGCTGAAACATGTTGCTTCTGTAGCATAGGAAGATTAGAAGCTTTGAGTCTTCGTGGTTGTGGAGCCTGGTACAATGACCTGGACAATAAAATTCTTATCAGAAACGCTAATTGGTATGAGAAGAGAGAGCTTAGAAAGTCATCATCTAAATTAGCGGAAAGTAAAAGGGTGGCGAGGAACTATTAGGTCTAGTAAGTTTGGGCTGTTGGAAGGATCAATTTTCAAGATGAAGCAAGGTTCTTTTATTAGTTGCATGGGGTCATTTACAGTGATTGCTAAGCCTCAATAAGTCTAAATTAGCATGGAATTCCCAAGACATAAAATGTTACCCTATACTTGAACCTTATAACCCCAAGTAAGAGAGATGCTATAGTTTAGTTTAGGGGCTGATGTGAGTCGTTGTAAGACTAGTAGTGGGGTCACACTGTACTGCTATGACTCTGTTGTGGCTGTCAAGTAAAGCAATTAGCCATTTCAGGGATTTGTTTCATATAAGTCCATCGTGGCTACAGCTAAATTATACAAAAGGACAATCATAGAAATCTGCATTGCTATAACAAGTACCAAAAACCATAACAATAACCATAACATACAGTTGTTTCTGTTAGACACTAAGTAGAAAACCATAACTCTTTGTTTCTTCAAACAACAAAGAAGCAGAGGAAAGTTTATCTTGTCAGAAATGGTTCCAAGAACCCTCAGAAACTGAACATGACCACTTGGGAGTAATCAGAATAACTTTGATATCAGAACGAAGAAATGGCGGGCTCGCAACTTTTTGACCGTTAGCATCAGTAATAACTCAAAAGAAGTAAGTTTGTTCATTCCAAACAAATATGAGCCCGAAATACTCAACCGAAATCGTAAACCAAAAATGCCGACTAATCTAGCCCACATAACCAAAGTATTTGAGATAGCGAACAATCAACTGGTCATATTATTAATTGGAGGTCAGTTAAACCATTCGAAGTGGTTCAATAGTCTAGGTAATTTAATATCATGCTTGTTTTGTTGACATCCTAAATAAAACACAAATGCAACTTTCTGATTTCGTTGCTTGTTAAGTTGGCAAAGAAAAATATGAAGGTTTTCTCCCCAAAATCGAAGGACTTACTTACCTAAGCCTCCTACGGATCCTAGGTAACTAGCACATCCTACATCAAGACCAAGCTTTTGGCAATTCACGTAGGGGTTTACTTTCGCAGTCAACCAATACCATATCGAAAAGGTTTAGGTGGAGCTATTAGCGAAAGTAGATATTTGTACATGAAATAAAACAAACAACCAAAAGATAAAAATGATTAACAAGCAGTCCTGGCTAACCTGATTCCAATCACATTGGTCCGATGACTGATCTTTAACAGTGTTTGAGTTGTCCGACTCCTGCTGAGCCAGGCCGAATCATGACAAAACACATTTGATTCTACTCTTATGTGTGGAAATCTCTTAACAGATCTGCCAAAAAACAAACCAAGTAATTAGTAAACGTACAGTTTTAGGTCATGCTACCTTTGTATTCGTTTTGATGCTGCTTCTTGTAGAAATATATCTTTGAGAAGAGAAATATGACTTGAACCGTTATTACATACTTCAGCCACAGATCTAACTAATACAGTATATGTTACAAATAATGCAGGTGTGACAATGATGGGAGGGTACGAATAAAAGACTTAAAGTACAATGTAATCCAACAGGCTTCAGAAATAACATAGAACATGCTGTGTATCAACTTTACTTCTAATTTATAAGACACTTCGAAGCCCAGTGTGCGCTTCCTGATGCAATTTAGACAGGAACAATATAACTAAAGAACCACCAGACGATCGCAACATGCGACATACTAGTTATATATTGAGTCCATATCATGCAAACAAACTTTACAGAAAGTCAAGAATCATACATTGAAATGAAAAAGAAAATATCAAAGGAAATATCATGGATGTGGGAATACATGTACAAGGTGAATGCATGCAAGTGGCACATACAAGTATGATGGGAGTGCATAATTCTTACGAGCGTAATTTCCAAGAGAGGCATGGAAGGTTAGCTTTGTAGGTGATTTTACATATTCGGTTAATTCGTGAATAGAGAGAGATAATGCTCCTTTGAAGAAAAAGGTCACTGACTCCATTGCATTTGACCGGCAAGGGTGAGACTGTGAGAGGACAAGAGATGAAGAGAGAGTGTTTTAATAATTAACAAGGGTTAATACGGTCCTAGGGGGAGAATGCACTTGGGAAGAACTTAGTGCTCTCATGTTTGTACTTTTGCTTCCGAGATCAAGAGAGGTTGAGTGCCAAATCTTCTTGTCTTCAGGAGGCAACCCTTGACTTAAATTTAATGAAGCATAAGGTTTCTTAACTAAACATTGTACTGATGAATTTGTGATTACTTACAGCTGACATCGAGCTTGTCCAGTAGGCCCAGAGCTCTGAAACAAGAGAACAAAAGAACATTTGTCACAGACCAGCGCCACAAGTCAAAATCAACACTCGCAAAACATTAACTGTTAATTTTCTAACTATACAACCAGCTGCAATTAGAATGGGGACAGTGCAGACAATAAATGAGGCTATTTCCACATGATTACTGTAAAAAAGACGAGGATATAGCTACTAATAGCTATAACTACAAGCCCTAAGGCTGCAAAAGTATTGGGAATGGCATGAGAATTAAGAAAAACGAAATGCACGAGAAGAAACAGCATAAGGAACCACCGAACCAGCACAAATAGCCTAGAAAAATTGCAGCGATATTGGGGCATGGCTTCCTCTATGAACGAAACATGTGTACACTCGTTGCCACTTTTTGTTAAAAAAAAAATAAAAATAAAAAAAATAAAAAGTATATTCTGATTTCTAGGACCTTGGTCACTGGTCAGTAGTCACTAATCTGAGCTTATATTATCACCAATAGTTGACTGTGTGTGAATGTTATAGCTTACAAGGTCGAATGCAGCCAAGTCAAGGAAGCTTGGTGGACAATGAGGAAGAACTAGTTGAATTTAAGGGATTTTGGGGTCCCTCATCACTAGGATGATCATATAATCTGCGTTAATTTGGTAAATTTTAAATGGCTGGCCAAAACCTATGCTATGATCTACATAGGTCAGAATCTAGGTCTGAGAAGGTTCATAACACTTCCAGTAGTTTGTATGAAAATAAGGAAAATTCGGATTTGGTGGTGCACTGGTGTTGCAAGATCATTCCAGCTCTCTTCTCTGATGCAAAGTGTTGGCCTATCAAGGTACGTTAAGTTCAGAAGATGATGATGGCAGAGATGAGGATGCTGCATTGAATATGCAAACACAAGGAGGACAGAATCAAAATGAGGTTTTGGGGAAGAAGGTGAGAGTGATACTTGCCAGTGCATGCGAGGATCAGGTGATTAGAACGTGTACAGAGAGGACATCCCAGCAGCTCTAAGAAATAGTAAGGTGGTAAGATGATTAAACTCAGAGATTGATGGAGTAGGTGGAGTAGGTGATTACGAAGGATATGGCTTATTATCACATAGGATGCACAGACACAGACATGAGATATGGACACGGGCCTTCTGCACATGTCCTAACCACCTAAGGCTCAAATGTGCTTCTTAGTTTCGGCAAGTGCCACTCGCACGCACTTCTTACTTTAGAGAAACCATATCCTTCCTAATCACCTATTTTCAGGTACTCCCAAGGAAAAGTTGGGTCTAGGCTTCGAAAGCATAACAGAAATTTCCAAAATCTTCCTCAGAAAGGAGCCGATCCGTTGTGGAAGAAACCATTTTTTCTCTTAGACTACTTTCAGATAAGGCTTCTTATCCTTGTCAACTATTATCGCACAATGATGTTCGAGAGGGATCTAGAGATGCGAAGAAAGGATAAATTGAAAAAGAGTCAAACTAGTCAAAGACTTGTCTAAAGGGGAAGGGAAGTTTTACAGTGAAGATAAAGCCACCTTAAGGGGCCTAGCGTGATGCCAATGAAGACAAGCCCAATAATGCAGCTAAGTGCCTACTATATATTCGATTTGATAGTATCATTCATTTGTGCATTCTTTATTATCAGTAATTCTTTTGTAAGATTATTTACTACTGCTACTTCCCTTACAATATACATCATCATCTTTTATTGAAATTTCAACTTGCATGAAAATATTAAAGAAAAAATGTTTTCATTGGTCTATCAGAAATAACCTCTTGTCTTGTTGCCACTGACCTGGGGTAATGGCTTTGTGCATATTATGACCCAGACTTGCATGAGTTGAGATTACCCCGGGACAGGGTAGTACTTTTGCATTAGTGTCTTGTCATCTGTTTGTATCTTTCTTTCCATTATCTGTTCTGTAGTGCAATTTGTGCATGTGGATGGCTTCGACTTGGCAATGTGGGCGTGGATGTACAAAAAAATTGATGAGGCAACTAGTTTTCTTTTATCAAAAATTTAAGCTTATGAATCATGAGAACGAATCAGAACCTTTTAATCTTGGGAGGTTAACATTTTCGTTTAAATTCCATTCAAAAAAGAAGGAAAAGAAAAAAACAACAATACAACAATACATGAAGGCAATGAAGCCGTGAAAGAAGCTTTAACCATGCTATTAATTTCATCTGTTTTTTCTTTTTTCCTTTTCTTCAATGCATGCTTTGTAACCTGTACACCACATTCTCATATATTTAATGTGAAATGAATCGCTTACAGCGAAATCTGAAGGGAAAAGAGTATCACATTGGGCCGTGGGCATTGCCGGACACAAGGGGGGCGGGCAAGAGGGGTCACCACTCACCACCCCTGTGGTTCCAACTTTTTT
>ONZA01003328.1:31812-47927 GCA_900322205.1 Kewa caespitosa
CTTTTTTTTTTTGCAAAAAGAGGTTTTATAAACATGATTTTTGGACTCAGGGGAGCCGATTTTGGATCGTGGCGATGACCCACATTTCTTGCAGATAGAGGGAGAGAGAGACAAGGAGATAACCACGCTTGACCTAATTCCCATGGATGGGATACGTAGGTAGTCCACCTGAATTCGGTTAAAGGATTATCCCTATTCCCAGCAGGAATCAATCAAAAAATAATTGAAAATTTTGAAACCTTCCACTTAGTGAGATGGAAGAGCGAGAGTATGATGTTTTTAGTGGTCAACCTTGGACGATCCCATCTCATTTCAAGCGGTCACACTTGGTCAATTCTCGCTAATTCAAAAAAAAAATCTAATGAGGTGGAAGAGCGAGATTCACGAGGAATTGCATTTAAGTGGTTAATATTGGACGATCCCATCTCATTTTAAGTGGTCAATTTTGGTGAACTCTCGCTGAAAGATAGAAAAAAAGAATGCCAAAAATAAGAGGTATATTTAGGAGATGGGCTCCAAGCCCGGTGACATGTACCAAAATTTGATAACTTCTCATGCCTTGTATTATAATTTATGATTAGATATTTGCATACAAATATTATCCGTACACATATTTCCACAGCATAAAGTTATCTTCATCTCATGTGAAAACCGTAGAACCCATTTCATCCGAAACAAAATTTCAATCTCATTCCAGCCATCAGTCCATTCGGGCCCGTATCCTGAATAGTCCCAATTAACTGCTCACATTCGGCTCATGAATTTCTTGACATGTCCCGTTATTGATTTAAGACTCAATTACCCAAGCAAAAAAACTCATCTTTCAGGCACAATGCCTAGACCAGCTTTGTCTATTTTAGCTATTCACTCCCATTTGTGCCTTCTATGGCTCAACTCGCTTTATGCGAACCAACCTTATCCACTTTCCACCATTCCTTTCCTTCAGACGTTTCCTTGACATTCCTATCTCCATTTGGGTCTTTCCCTTGTACCTTGCGTGCTCACATCCTAGTCGTCGGCATTGTCGTTGAGGAAATTTATCATTCAACTTCCCATTGTTCACGCCAAGCCATTCAGTCCAAAATCCCGAACAAATCCAATTAGCCTTGTCTA
This sequence comes from Kewa caespitosa, assembly GCA_900322205.1. Lineage (NCBI taxonomy): Eukaryota > Viridiplantae > Streptophyta > Magnoliopsida > Caryophyllales > Kewaceae > Kewa > Kewa caespitosa. Next base: position 32,926 of record ONZA01003328.1, read on the forward strand.
ACATGTCTTTTTTCTCGACGCTATAACCCATGTCATCCCCAGCGAGTCAAGTTAACTTGAGAATTGATCTCTATCCCCTGTAGAGACAAATTGATCAAACCCAATTCATTCCCTGGCAAAGCCAAGAGAGCTTCTCCAAAGCCATTCTCGACCCGTAAAAAATGATCAAAATCAGCCAAGTCAAATTCCATAGAACCAACCAATGTCCCTAGAGAAATCAATCATGATTAAATCCCCTGTGGAGCCCTTGGACACCCACTCGTCCAGACCGAAATTCTCAACAGAGTCAACGGACACCTAATTGCCCAAACAAATTCCCCTAGCGAAGTCAAGAGACGTCTAGTCTACCCAAGTCGAAATCCTCAGCCAAGTCAAATTGATCAAAACAGATTCAATTTCCTATCAGAGCAAAAGGACTTATGATTGTCTAAACTCCCCAAATCAGTCAAATGAGTCAAACAGAGTACTCCTTATCCCCCAGCCGAGTTAAGAGACATTTGTTTCCTCCGCCCCATATTTCTAACAGCATCGAGACACACAATAGTTGTCCAAATTATCCAACCAAGTCAATCAAATTGACATAATTCGACAAAATTTCTCGGTTGAGTCGAAATACTCAGTGTCCCAAGAGTGGCCTTTATGGTAGCTATTTGATACCCCAATAAGTTCGACTTTGACCTCGTGTCTTAGGACATTTTCATTTGCATCATGTGCATCCTAACTTCCCAATAAACTCTTAGTAATGCGGGGAAACTCAAAATTCAACTTCTAAACAAACTAAAAATGAGATGATAAACATCACCACAAAATGGACCCTCGACGATGTTGAGTGGAGAATATCTGGTGGTACTAGATGATTCGAATAACGTTTCATTACGAATTCAAATTAGGTGATTATCATCACCACAAACCCTCGATGATACTGAGTGGAGAATCTCCGACAGTGTTGGACGATTCAAAGATTACCTTATTACGGACCCATGGCGATGTTGAGTGGAGAATGTCTGGTCGTACTGGATGATTCGAATGTCGTTTTCAAACAAATCCTCGGTGATACTAAGTGGAGAATCTCCGGCAGTGTTGGACCATTCAAAGATCATTTTAAAACAGACCCTCGGCGATGTTGAGTGGAGAATATCCGGTGGTACTGGAAGATTCAAATGTTATTTTAAAATGAACCCTCGGTGATACTGAGTGGAGAATCCCCGGCGGTATTGGGCGATTCTAGTATCAGTTTAGGGGAATCCTTGGTAATATGGGAAGACCTTAATCCTGACATTTTACTAAGTGACCATATTTATAGCCAAGTGCAAATAAGAACCAAGATTTATTTTCTTTTCAATGGCATTGAAATTCAGACAATGAGGGGCAACTTGTAGACACCAAATTTTCGGTTCACTTTTTTTTTTTTTTTTTAATAAAATGGGTCATTTTAATTATAATAGTCATTAATATTGAAAACACATAAAACATAGAAAATATTAAAAACCCATAAATAATAAAAAATACCGAAAACCCTAAAAAAATTAAAATAGTAAAATGTATTTCTTTAGTTCATACTTTGGTTTAGGGCTAGCCTTTTTAGTAGTATGCAAATTAACCCGATAGGCCCAACATACTTTAACCCATTAGCTAAAACCCAAAACAAAACAAAACAAAACAAAACAAGACAAAACAAACTAAACTAAAAGAAAAAAAGAAAAGAGAAAAAATTCACATTTGCTGTGATGGTCACGTGAATAGCAATGTCCAAACTAAAAAAATTAAAAATCACATTCGCGTTGCCTTTTACGTCCCAAAACCCCATCTTCTCTGATAACCCAATCCCCCTCAACCACTCACACTCAGCCACATGGCACTCCATCCCACCCACACTAACTAACCCAGCCACGCAGACCTCTCCCTTCCTGAGACTCCCACTATCCCAGCTGTCTCTCCCCACCCCTATTTCGTCTACTAGAAGATTTCTACCTTAAGATCAATTTTACCAAATGATTCTTCTTGTATTTTGATCTTCACCTTTAATATAGTCAAATCAATCACTACCCTTGGTTTTGTACACAATAAAAATCTAACTTTTATTACTCCCTTTTGTACATTATACATACATAAATATGTATACTAACACCTTTTGGCAATCACTTTGTGTATACATATGAAATTTAACATTATTTTGATCATATCGTCAAAATTATCTGTTTATGCATAAATATTTATTTTATTTTTGAAAAAACTCACTATTTTATTATTATTTTTTTCAAAATTTTCAAAAATAAAATCAAAATGTGTTAAAACTCCAGAAAATTGCAATTTTCTTGTACATATATATATATTTTCGGTCTTCTCTTTTTTTTTAGTAATCAAATCCTATTAACTCATTTATATTTTTAGAAAAAATCAATATGTGTGTAAACATGCCATTGTACATAATTATGGTGTCATGTACTTGCTTACATACACACTTTGTTGCACCATGGTGTACTCACATATTACACAAATGTTGTTGTTGTTCTTTTTTTTTTTTTTTTTTTTTTTACACACATCATGTTACCCTAAACCTCTTTTGTACATATTGATAACCTAACACCTTTGTACACATTTGTATCTTACTCTAGTATACACATACACATACATGTTCACTATACACCCACTCATCTACACCTTTCGTTCTCTACATATATCCCCTCCAAAAGATGAACAAGAGCCTTCTCTTCTTTCCTCCTCTTGTAATACTCTCTCTTACATATACTTATATTTAGCATTTTTCTCAAGACTAAGAGGATTAACCTCTCTAATTAGTCCATAATTAGAGGGTTTAGTTTCTAATTTTCAAAAAAAAAAGTGTTTTAAAGCTAATCTCCATCCTCAAATTATTTTTTTTTTCACCCTAATACCAAGTTAAGGCCTTGGTTAAGGGTAATTAGTGAGTGGTTAGCTCACTTCTTCAACTTCAAGAGTGGATCATCACAAGGTGAAATCACAAGGGTGAGACTTTTTACTTTAATTGGTTTTGCCCTTTTGTGGCCCTTTGATCTATCTTGTTTTTGACCTTTGAGTGTGGTTGGGTGTCCCCTGCTACTTGCGGGGGGAACCTCTCTAACCCGTCCACATAAAAAAAAATTGATTACTTGCCAAATAAACATCATTTAGACCCCCACCAACCGTATTGAGTAATTTGAGGGATGAGTGATCAAAATTGGTGAATTTGTGATTAGTGTACATATGACCTTTTTCACTTTATTTAATTAAAGTTAACTAAAAATGAACAAAATCGTACTTGTGTGCGTGGATAATCAATAAATTGGAAAGCCTACTAGAAGCAAAAGCAAAGAGCCTCATTTTGACACCAAGGACTCATGTTTTCGACCTCTGGACCGTCCTTGGAGTCCCTTTGAATTTGGTTAAATTTAGGTAATGATTAGTGGATAACCTACGGTAATGGTTAACTATCTCTTAATCGGTCAGGATTTTGGATTTTTATCCCTAATAAAAAATGAATTAGATGTCTAGTCTATCCAAGGACACCTACCATACCTTTAAACTCCTACTAGTTTAAGAGAAATGAATTTTCCAAATTCACCTAATGAACTGCTCATGGGTCTGACTTATCATTTTACCATAAATACAAGATGAAAATATTTTAAGTCAATAAAATTAATTTGAACAATTTTCCCATGTTACCCTGGAGGTAAGTAGCACAAACCAAAAAACGGTTTTTAATTTCTAATAATCAAAAAATATCAAAAACTTTTTTAGTGAGCCATTGTCTAACTTAATGAGCAGACTGTAGATGGCTCAAAATCAAAACGATCTGAAGTCTCCTAGACTCGATTATTGATGTCCCTGCAAGATGACTCAAAAAGTGACCATTAGGCTTTGGAATTAGCCCATTTCAAATTTTAACCAATATATATATATAGTGAATTTTACAAACCGGGCTCGACCCACTGTCTAGCCCAGTGAAACAATCAACTTTGGAAATTTTTATTAAATTCAGCATTAGTCCGAAAATCTCAAAAATTTCCAATCTAGTCCTTCAAAAAGTGAACTAGCACTCACATTTATTTATTTTTGTGAATTGTAGAGTCCATTTGACCTGTTTTCCAGAATTAAAGTGTTAAATGGTTGATATTCGACCGTTACCCGAAATTGACGCTCAACTTCAAATGATGCCTCGGAGGCTCGTGTGCCTTATCATGACTTCATCCACGCCTCGAGCGGACTTTTGGTGACATCCTTGAGTGAATACCAACTTCAAACGAGCATTTTTTCATTATTAGGACATTTGTCCTATTTTTAGGTTATTTTAGGCAAATTTTCCTATTTTTAAGAAATTCTAGCATTTTTCATTTTTGGAATATTGTATATTTATTTTACATCCGACCATGTAAAAACTGTCTCTGAAGACCATCTAGTGAAATCATGTTTATCTCTTTCCTTGCATGCTTGGGATCACTTGTAAATACAACTTGGATGTGATGATAAAATGAACCCAGTTGACGATTTTTAACTTTATTCGAAACATGATTCAATTTTGATCTCTTTGGCCCACTCATATCAGTTTGGATCATGATGAGACAGCCTGCGCCGATATTGAATCCCCATAGATTATGTTTAGACAAGATAACTCCTAAGCGGATATGCCTCTAGTGGAATTACTTGGCTCTTAAAACTGATATGAATTGGCACGAAATTTGGCCCTAGTGATGGCAGTTGACTAGGTCGCCCCTCTTTGTGTATCTTGACCTGAATGGCCATTAGTCAAGATGAATCAAGGATCGAGTATGAGTTGTTTCATCAACTCTTTTACACTTGCATGCTTGTTAAGACTTAGGATCGGCATGTCCTTTCGATGTATGGCATGACCCCGTGCCCAATTCGAGGTTAGAATCGAACAATCGCTTGCACGCAATCATGGGTACTCCACCCACCTCCACTTCAAACACTACCCTCCATTATCCCCAACGGATTATATACTCCCGCCTTGTGGAGTATCGAATGATTAAATACGAACGAATGCTTGATCGTCCCCTTCTATTTGGCTCGGGACCATTACGGGAGACTCGTTTGCTTTTCCCACAAAGCCACTCTCCATCTCATTAAACCTACCATAGCCATCAACTCCATATACCCAATTATAACCCTTTCACTAACCAAGAGTTCATTCCTTCACTCGAAACGAAAATATTCTAGAATCAAATGCTTATGTGCTTGAACTAAATTAGGGTCAATCTACCCATCTCAGTTGACGTTTTTGGATACTCTGGTCTAACTCCGGCTATTCCGAGGGATACGTTGGTATTACTCCAACTATTCCCACCCCTGGATCGACATGACTCTTGGAACGAGATATGTGTTTGCCTCTTGGCTATTGCCTTTGTTTAACAGGAACTGGGTCACCCATCACTACCCGCTCCCATTGAGTGGCCCCATGGACCTACTTAATAGGTCCCATGTGCATAACTATGTTCGGGCTTTAATTCGTGAGTGGATTCAAGTCACATGATGAGCGGTACCTAGTGCAGTCCTACTGTCTTCTAGCCCTCCATATACCAAAAGATATGTCAGTCCAATGGTCTATTTTGAACATTTGTATGCTAACTTTCAACGTGTATATCATGTGCTTGTTTCAGTTTTGTATATTTGTATACTACTTGCTTAATCGCTTTCTTCTTTCAATTGATTTAAGTATAATCATGATCATCATTAAAACTCACTCAAAATCAGGGACAATGATGTATTAGTAGGTACCCGTCACATGGCGGATAGAGTAACAGGTCCACCTTGGATGTTTGTACCCTACAACTTTAAAATCTATACCCTGATCATCTGGTTAGTCAGACTTTTGCCTTATTCACCACAGAGTCACTATGGTTTTGAGATGGTTTTCCTAAAAATCTATTTCGATTTCCCCAAGAAACCATTTTCCTTGTTTGGGTTATAACAAGTTGGCGTCTCCAAACCTAACTTCAGAGGCTCTTCCGGCCTTCGTGTGGGAGGGAGCCTTGGTACCCTTTCGTGGGAATGGTATACACCTTTTTTCCCGATCCCACACCAAGCAACAAATAGTTTCTTCTCAGTCGATTGTAAAAGTAACACCCTTTTGTTTCCTTGGGGTAATCCACAAAGAAGTGTTTCTAACTTGGGTTCGAGCTTGTCTGAGATGAATCTTTTCACATACGGCTCACAATCCCTAACCCTGATAAAAGTCATGCTAGGAGGCTTCCCTATCCGAATCTCATATGATGTCTTTTCTACTAATTTTGAAGAAGTCCTGCTTAATGCAAAGACTGTTGTCTTGACCACGTATCCCTAAAAATAAATCAGAATATGGAGTTGACCAATCATTGATCGAACTGTATCTAGTAAAGTTCAATATATCCTTTCAAACACATCATTCCATTGTGGCGTTCCTTTTCACAATATTTTAGAAGGTCATCGAACTCTAGGCTTAGCTCATATATACTCGCCTCATCGATCCAATCAAGGAGCATTTATTTATTGTCTAGTTGATTATCTACTTCATTATGGAATTCTATAAACATTTCAAAGGATCCGATTTATGTTTTATTAAGGAAATACAAACGTATCTACTTATAATATCAATAAACAAAATGAAGTATCCAAACCTAGCTCTTGCATTCGCACTCATTGGACCATATATATCTATATGGATAAGGCCCAATACTTCATTGGCTCTCTCAGCTTTCCCAGTGAAATGTGATTTCTTCATTTTGCCAAGAAAGCATGCTTTGCACGTATCAACGACTCCAAGTCAAATGACCTTGGAGTGCCTTCTTCTAGAAGCTTCTGGATGCGCTTGCTGTTTACATGACCCAATTGGCAATGACAAAGGTATGCGCTTGCTGTTTACATGACCCAATTGCCTTTTTGTTACTGATTGTCAATACATGTTTTTTCAAGATCTACTACATAAACCCATTACCCTAATGGGCATTTCTATAGAAAACAACATTCTTTGAAATTGTGCATAAAGCCTTTTTAATACATAAACCAAAACAATCAATGTCCAACACAGGAGCAGAAATGAGGTTCTTAGAAATACACGGAACAAAGTAGAAACTTTTCAATTCTATTACAAGACCCTAGGGAATCTCTAAAATATATGCTCCTATGCTCAGCGCTGCGATCCTAGATCAATTGCCAACTCGTAGGTCGATCTCCTTTTTTGCAACTCATCTAGGCTGCCTAAGTCTCTTTACATTTGAACAAATGTAAGCACCATGGTTAGTATGCAATATCCAATTATTGGAAGACGTAGCTAAATTGATCTCAATAACAAAGATGCCTGAAGTAGAGGGCACTATGCCCTTCTCCTTATCTTCCTTGATCTCTTGATCCCCAACCTTCTGCACTCCATGTTGAGCAATTTCTTTCATTTTAGCCACAACAATCTTTGAGCATCTCACATAGCTCATAAAGGGATAAATCTTTCCCTTGCATGAAATATTCCTTCCTAACTTGGTTGAACCCCTCATGAAGTGATAGACGAAAGATCTTGTCTATAGCAAGCCATTTGGGATAACCACTCCCTAGCTAGGTGTCTTTCCTCTCGAGGTTAGCCATCAATCTCAAGAGATGTGGACTGACTGGTTGTCTCTGTTCAAGCTTTGAATTCATAATTTCCTCATGCATGGGTGTGCAAAATCGGGTTCCCTTACCCGTTTGTCACTTTGGTTCGAGTAACTTGTCGTTTTGGTTCATTAATAATTTAGCCATGATCCTAAAAAATATTTTGAACCTCGTTAGTTCGGGTACTTTTTTTAATACGATTCAGTTTGGTTTGGATAATAAGATTTAGGTATCGTCAATTGAAGAACGAAAAAATTACAACTAAAATAAATAAAGTCAAGAAAATTTGTAAAGGACATCAGGGAATATTTTTCCACCATTAAAAATCAAATATTATACACATCATAAGCACAATTCCATTGTTCCAGAGCTTCATAAACTAAGAACACTACAACTAAACACTAAAAGCCAGCTGTCGAGACCTCGATGGAAAAAGCAAAGAGAAAAACCCACAGAAGAATTAATAACAACAAATAACAACACCCTGGTAATCCACTGCAGGGAAGAACTAATAATAGGAAGAAAAATACCACGACGACATCTTTGGGATATCTTACAACTAAGAATAGGATCAAAACTACTATAGATAAATCTATGGGATATCTCACACTTGCAAAAGTTACCACATAGCATAGTAACATAATAACTTAGCATAGCATATAAGACCATTGCAACATAGCAATGCGTTAACTATAAAAATAAAATAAAATTCCTTGTCTTCACAATAGGTAAAAAGTATGTAAAGTTATATATTTTTCCTTTTTCTAGCGATTCGCCAATTAGGTTCGGGTAACCAAGGGTACGTAAAACAATGACCCTAACCCGAACTAGATACTATTCTTTTTAAAAAGTCATAATTGTAACCTAAATTATTGTTCGATTAAACAAGAAACCTATCTTGACTTAGGTTAAGAGAGGGGGTGCCCCACTCTAGCCGAACTAGAGGTGATGAAGTCTTTTCGCTGAAAGGTTAAATAAAGGGTGAGGGGCACAAGGATGCTTTTGAATATTCCCCTCTACTGGGAGTTGAATGTGAAGTGGTTGCTAGATGAAAATTATCTCATCTTTTCGGGGTCAACTATAAATGGAGTTTGCGTACTTTTAGTTTTTTCCTTTCTCGCTTGTCTTTGCCATTATTTATTTGGCTAACTTTTTTGTTTTGTAGATACTACCATGAATAGCATATTCAAGGAGGAGGAAGCGAGGGACATGCAGGCAGACTATAGGCGAGGAAGTCCATGCCCGCATGGCGGAGGATCTGGCCTTCAAGGCAGAAGAGCTTCTATTTTTGGTAAGTTCTACTTCCCACGCTTCGAAGTCTCGAATATTTTAACATTTTACCAATTATGAGACTTGGATGCTTCCTTTATTTAAGGTGGTTCCTTCTGGAGAGCCAAAGCGGTAGAATCCCTCAGGCTCCAAGGCGGCTTTGACGTCATCGAGCAATGGTGATCTGAATTCGAAGAAGGTTCCTAAGGTGAAACTAGTGGTCAACCTCATCATGAACGAGGTGGAGAAGGAGGTGGAGGCCCCTAACGAGAGCCAGAAGAAGAAGAAATCCCAAGGTCATTGTTTGGCCCAAGCCCACGAGTGTTGAGGGGGGTGAGGAACGAGCACTCCCTTCCTCTTTCGAAAAGGGGAAGTCCTACGTAGGAATGGCCGCATACACTTCAGAACTCTACGTCTAGAGTGAAAGAGAAAGGTTGGCATTTTTTCACCTACCTCGATTGCCCGAGGAGGTGATTCCTTTCTCGATGTACTTCCAGAGAAACCAAGCGGGGAGGAAGGCTGTGGGAGAGTTCACCAGCTAACATTATGTCCCCATAAATGACATAGTATCGTTATTCCTAAACCCATACATGACCTGAACATTGGCCATTGTTGAAGTATATATGTAACTCAAGAGGGGGGTGAAATGAGTTTCTCAGATTTATTATTTTTTCGCAGTTTCTTAGTTATTGTCCAGTTTTGTTGCACAATGGAATATGAAACAAATACACAAAGAAACAAAACACACAACGTTTTATGTAGAAACCCAATCGGGAAAAGAATAATGACCTACAACTCCGTAGGATTTAACTTATCCACTATAATGAGTCAAAACTCAACTCCAATTACAAGTAGTTCCTCAACTACTAGAATTGCACTCGAACTCATGATTACAAGATTTTCCCCACTACTCCCCTAAGAATAGTACTCATTTGCTCAATCTCCCGGTAGATCAAGACTTAAATCTCCAAACACGAAATAAATGCTTCTAACAGTACAAGTGGAATTGGTACAAATAAACCTATGAGACTAAGGAAGAACAACACCAGCAATTAACCAAAACTAAGCAATAACGTGAACTCCACAAGCAATAACTTACTTTTGCGTTATTGACCACCCATACTTATGATTAAGATATTATCAATTTTTGTGCTCTTATGCTCTCTGTTGAAAAAACTCCTTTCTTCTCTCTGAGTATGTGTATATATAGAGTCTTGGTGGGAATAACCCTAAAGACTATAGTTGAGTCCAACACCACGTCTCTAAGATAGAGTAGTGTTGTTTGTGACAACTCACCAATATATGAGTCCGTGTAGAAGTTCACTTCTGATCTCCTTTATCTCATGAGTTAAAATGAGAAGTTCAGTTCCTTCCTGTGTTGTTAGACTCCTTCATCAGGTCAACTTTTTTAAGCACAACTCTTACAACAACGTGCTAAATTGTACTTTCCATATTTTTACGCGTATGCAATGTGAAGAAAGTAGTTTCATTTCCTAAGAAATTTCCCAAGTTTCTTGAATACACTCTCACATGAAGTTCCTTTAAATAGTTTCATTATTCACTGTATACAGCTAGTTCCTTACTTAAAAATCTAGTTATTGCTCTAGTATTCAAACATTTGTCTCTTACGTCATGAAGATAATGTTCGTTTGCCAGCTCTGCTCATCTCAAAGTAGTCCTCATTGCCTCCATCATAAGCTCTAAACCTGAAACATACACTTAGAACTTCGAGCTTGCGATAGTCCTATAAGTTGTTAGTGTTTGTATCATCAACACCTTAGGGCTTCAACAACTTCCCCGTTTTTGATGACAAACAATAATACTTATGATTTAAAAAAAAGATACGCAATGACCAAGTGCTAATTCAACCATCCAGCAACTACTCGATTTTCAAATGTCACCTTAATGTCAAACTACCTATTTACCAACACCTTTGCTTGACAAAACCAAGAAGCAGAATAAAATTAAAAATAACCATGAGTTAAGTCTACTTCTAGCAAGCTGTTGACCACCTTTCCCCATTTTGGCATCATCAAAAGCTATTCTTAACATGCACATGCACAACTCAATGACTGAGAATAACAGATGTCACAAACCAGCTTCTATAAGCAGGCACTATGAATTACCCAAAAGATTAACCATCACGCATTAGTTTCGCATGCAATCATCTCCTAATCTAAACCATCATACAAGAAACAAACGAAAACCACACAGTTTCTCCAAAAATTATTACAAACCAAATAGAAAATGTTCCAGAAAAACTAGGTAGTGGGTAAAAAAACAGTCAAATGTAGCTAGATGTGAAGGAAATGGATCAAGCTTTAAGAGAGGCAGCGTATGTCTTTTCTGGTGGTAGGAGGCGTTTGATGATGGCCTTCAGCAGCTCTTGCAGTTTCATCACCTTGTCATCAACTATCTTCACCATGAGTTGTAGCTTTGCATTCTGCTCTTGAACCGCTTCTAGCTCTCCATCATTGAAGCAATTCCTTCTCCTTGCCCAGTGTTTTCCCGTTTCCTCTTATTGGAAGTTCCTTCAATGCTCCTAGATGTCTTCTTCTTCTTCTTTGAGGCCAGTTCCTCAACCAGGTACAAAATTCCATTCTTTAAAACTAAGCCTTGCAGCTCCACTGTCTTTTCTTCGATGTGATCTTTTGGCATGGACGGTTCAACTTTATCATGCACCAAAGGAACATTGAAGTGCTCAAATACCTTGGTCCGGGAACCCCATATGGAAGTCCATGAGATTTTTCACCGGGAGAGATAACATGGTCCATGTGTTTTTTTATGATGAAGAGTAGGTTGATGGGTTCCTCAGAGTCTCAGTTCTATGATTATCAAATCACAGAAACTGGCCTCATTCCTCCTTTTCTTGCGAGGAACTATGCACCTGAACGTCATGATGAACAATAATTTGTGGCATGGAGACAACTAAGTGTCATTTTGTTGTTCCTTGCTGGTGTTCATCACCACCAGTTCCTTGGGAGTGGCGGTGGGTTTTTCAGATAGGGCCAGTTTCTGACTCCTTTTGTTAGCCATCATCTTCAACCTTTTACCAGCTAGAGGCTTTGGAAGTTGCGTGCTTCTTTTTTCCTTCCGCATAGGTGCAACATCTTCCATCTCAGAATCTCCTTCCCCTTCCTCTTCCTCTTCCTCAGGTTCCTTCAACTTCTCGAGTTGCTTCTCGAGCAACTGTGACCACCACTTTAAAGCTTCTTCTTCTTTCTTTTCTTTTTCTTTTCCTTTCTTTTTTTTTTTATTCCTTTTCTTTTTTTCATTTTCATTTTCTTCTTCCTCCTCTTCATCATTTTCTTCCACCTCCTCATCGTCCTTGGCCTCCTTATTGCCGACCTCCTCATGCTTAACTTCTTCTTCTTTCTTTTCTACTATTTCTTTCTCCTCACACTCATCACCTTGTTCCCCTGAAAGGTTACTCATGTTCCTCACATTCTTCCACCTCTTCTTTCTCTTTTTTGCTTTCCTTCTCCTTCTCTGCTTTTTATGCTACAATACTTCTCGAGCTTCTAGATTTAGCAACTTGTTGGGTCTTCTTTTTGGGAGGAGTACGTTTTCCCTTGGCAGAAGATATCTTCTTCACTGGTGGAGCCATTGTGTTTGGCGCCTCTTGAGATAGTGTAGGCTTTGCAGTGCTACTAGTTTCAATCATCTTTCGGTTTCTTGGAGCCACCATTTTGAGCTGAGAGTAATTAGGGTTTTGAGATGTAGAGGATTTGAATTTTTAATTTCGGTGTTTTGGGATGTGAGATATAAGAGTTGTGAGTTTTACGGGTGAGGGTATGGGTATTTATGAGGAGTTAGCTACTTTTGAGGAAGTAAGTTAGGATAATTAATACCTATCTTTTAGGGATTTTGAATTTTGAAATTCAAACCACTTTGGACGGCTTTTGGTTGTTGCTCTTTTTGGAAGGAAATGCATGTCTCGATTAAACAAATAAAACTTGATTTTGTTGTTTTATAAAAACTTGGTTCCTTACATAGTGCACATAGATGAGTTAGATCAACAAAACTTTTGGCGAGTTCCTTTCAGCATGCTGTGAAGTTATGTTTGTTATGACATCATTGTTGGTTGCAACAAGGTTTCTCAATGAAGAATAATATTACATGCACTCATAAGAGCATCAGTCTAGCCAATCATTGGGGGTTAAGAGTCAAATAGTCATTAGTTAATCTTAATCATGCCTAATTCTTAACTCTTCAAATTGGATCCTCGGATAGGCTTGGTAAAAATATCAGCAATTTGATCTTCTGTTTTGCGAAAATACATCTCAATATTTCCTTTTCCAACATTGTCTCTCAAGAAGTAATGACTAACATCTATATGCTTGCTCCGTGAGTGTTGAACTAAATTTTTAGAAATGTTTATTACACTTGTATTCTCACATAGAATAGGCATGCAACCCATATCCAATCTAAGATCTTTTATTTGTTTCTTAATCCACAATAGTTGCGCACAACAATAGCCAGCTGCTATGTATTCTGCTTCAAAGTGGATAGAGCAACTGCGTTATGTTTCTTGGAGGCCCAAGAAATCAGACAAGGACCTAAGAATGTTGCCATGTTGTCATACCTCAAGTATTCTTCCTGTTCACCATGTAACCAGCGTACTCGGCATCAACATACCTCTTTTGGATACCAAAGGCACAAGTCATTTGCTCCTCTTAGGTACCGTAGTACCCTCTTCACTTGTTTCAAGTGAGATTCTTTTGAATCAGCCTGAAATCTAGCACAAAGACCAACATTAAAAACAATGTCAGTCTACTAGCAGTTAAATATAACAGTGATCCAATCATTCATTTGTAAACATTTTAATCCACACTTTTGCCTTTAGGATAAGCATCTAATCTAGTTGTTGCAGCAATAGGTGTATCATAGGGCTTGGCATTTTCCATTTTGAATTTCTTTAGCAGTTCCTTAAAGTACACTTGTTTGTGGATCATCATTCCGTCATTAGATTACTTGATTTGCAACCCAAGAAAGAAATTCAACTCACCCATCATACTCTTTTCAAACTTACCTCCCATTAAGGTTTCAAACTCCTTTCACATCTTATCCTTTGTAGCACCAAACATAATATCATCTACATAGATTGAACAATTAACAAGTCCTTACCTTTTGTTTTAATAAATAAAGTTTTGTCAACCTTACCTCTGTAGGACTGGTTCCTGGTAAGAAATTGGAGGGTCTCTCATACCAAGCCCTAGGGCTTGTTTCAAACCGTACAAGGCTTTGTCTAGTTTGTACACAAAACCTAGATGTTCTAGATCTTCGAACCCTAGGGGTTGTTCCACGTACACCTCCTCTTTCAAGTATCTATTCAGAAATGCGCTCTTTACATCAAGTTGATAAATCTTGATATTCATATGTGCAATAAAGGCAATGAGTATGCGAATGGCTTCAATCCCTGCCACTGGAGCAATAGTTTCATTGTAGTCCACTCCTTCCTGTCCAAAGCCTCTGACCACCAATTTGACTTTGTTCTTCACAATGATCTTGTGTTCATCCTATTTGTTCTAAAGACCACTTAAGGTCTATCCCATTATGATCATTGGGACGTAATTCCAAATGTCATACCTTGTTTCTTTCAAATTGATTCAATTCATCATGCATTGACAATACCCAGTCTGGATCTTCCAGTATAGTTAAATGATTCTTAGGCTCAAGTTCAGATATAAAGCAAGTAAAAGCACAAAAAGATTGTAGGGAAGTCAGTGAAGATCTCGTTTGAACTCCCTTTCTTATATCTGAAAGAATTAAATAAGTAGGATGTAATTTCTAATGCTTCCATTGCTTGGGAACAGAGTCAAGTATGGAACCTACCTGCCCATATGTACTTTTTTGTTCCTTTGAGGTATTTGAAGGCTGTTCTATTTGTTCCCCCTCAATCAATGATCCATCTTCTTGCTCACGTCTGGGCTCCCAGTATTGGTTTCTTTGCAAAGCCAATCTCTGATTCCTCCTCCTACAGATTTCGATCAAGTGAGGTACCCACTTCATCAAAGATAACATGGATATTTTCCTTGATTCTTAACGTTTTTATGTTGTACACTAGACCTGTTCGTGGTTCGAATCGAATCGAATTCGAATCGAATTACATTCGGTTCGAATTGATAAAAAATGGAACC
>ONZA01003333.1:66924-77216 GCA_900322205.1 Kewa caespitosa
CTAAATGAAATGAATGATGAAACAACTTAGAAAACATTTAGGATTAATTCACTTTTGCAACCAAATCGAATTACAAAAGTTCTAATTCGCAAGTAGTGGTCGTTCGTAAGAACGAGTGAATTTAATGCATTCCACATCCGATTTGTACCATTGCCGCCAAACTTAAACTTTGGTTAAAAGACTAATAGGAGTCAAAAAAATGGTATCCTTATTTACCTAAAATAAGGTGGCGACTCCGAGCACCCCATTCGCCATTTCGCACATCACAAAAAGACAATTTTACCCCCATACATGCACCTTATTCCGTGGGGGATACACGCGCCTTATTCAAACTTTTGCCTCTCTACATTCCGAGAGTGGGAGGGTCGTGGCCCCTACAACATGACCAAAAAATGCAACTTCTTTTAACGAAAACTCACACTTTGAAAGTTTGGCATACAATTGTTTTTTCCTCAAAATCTCAAGTACTTTCCTCAAATGTTCTTCATGATCCTCGGGGGTTTTGGAGTAAACAAGGATATCATCAATGAATACGACAACAAACTAGTCAAGGTATGGTTTGAATATACGGTTCATCAAATCCATGAAAACAGCAGGTGCATTGGTGAGTCCAAAGGGCATCACAACAAATTCGTAATGTCTATACTGGGTACGAAAAGCATTTTTAGGAATATCATCTTATATGATACGAAGCTAATGATAACTTGATCCTAGGTAAATTGTGGAAAAGGTACCAACACCATGAAGCTTGTCAAACAAGTCATCAATCCGGGGTAGAGAATATTTATTCTTGATTGTAATTTTGTTTAACTCTCGGTAATCAATACCTAATCTCAAGATCCCATCCTTTTTCCTCACAAATAATATAGGGGCTCCCCAATACACTTGGTCGAATATTACATTTATCCAAGAGTTCCTCTAGTTGACTTTTCAATTCTTTCAGTTCTACAGGGGCCATCCTATAGGGTGACTTTGAAATGGGAGTGGCTTCGGGAGTTAATTCTATGTGAAAGTCCAATTCTCTTGTTGAGGCATGCCACGAATCTTGTCTGGAAAGACATCAGGATAGGCACAAACCACATGAATCTTAGAAAGCTGCGGTTCTACAACAGTTGCATCTATGATATTACAGAGATACCCAAAACAACCATTTCTTAACATTTTGCGAGCTCATAAGGCAGAGATCATTCGTATCATGGGTTTCATTCCTTCAGAGATGAAAGGGCATAGGGAATATTTGAGTGCACTTCGGACACGAAAAATCGAGTTCTTTAGGGTCTTAGAGTTGGTAGAGAACGAGCTAGTAGCCGGCCACCTCTCTAAGGGTGGGATAATTGTAGATCAGCCCCTTATGAAGGCTTTTGACCAGGACGGGGTTGAGTTGGATGCCGAGAAGTTGGAGTCGTTCGGGCATGAGTGGAGGGCTCTTTACGGCAACCCTAATCCTTTCAATCGTTTGTCGAAGTCAAAACCCACTTCGAGCCCGAAGCGCACTTCGTCACCCCCTTCAAAGAGGCCTGTGATTCCTCGTGATGAAGGTTTGAAAGAGGGGGGTAGGTCTTCTACAATTCCGGAGGGCTCGGCGATCCCGGCGCAGGCTCGACAATCAGTGAAGAGGAAGTCTATAGCCGTGAAGGGAACATCTCATCATAAGAGGCCCACCAGGGAGCGGTCTCAGGTCTTCGGAGACAAGTCCACGCTACCATCCATTGGGCCTACCTAAGGGGCGGGGGATTGTTTTTTCTAAGAGTCCTCAGTGCACTTTGTATTCCGGTGAGTTGATGTTTGTTATTGTTTTTGTTGTCTTATGTGTCCGGGCTCCTTCTTCTAGAGTAACAATAGCGTATCAGCTTCCATACTTTGTAGATCCTCGGGCAGTGATGGCTACATTAGTGTCGGGTTCAGATCCTCTAGACAAGAGTAAGAGACCCGTTGACAAAATTAGATGTTGCTGGGTCATCCATAACGACGAGGTGGCGTAAACGACGGGGATGTTCGGCTCATTGGCCGATATAAAGTAGGTGAGGCCGGGGAGGAGCAGCAGGGTGAAAACGCCTCCGGCGTCCTGTATCACAGCGAATAGGCGTATGAGCGAGGTGGGGTTTCGGTTGCCTCTACACCCCTTCACCCTCTCTCTTCTGTAGGACTTTGGTCTTGCCCCTAGCCAGCTTGCCCCGAATAGCTGGATGATGATTACGTACTTCATCGAGGACT
Organism: Kewa caespitosa; assembly: GCA_900322205.1. NCBI lineage: Eukaryota > Viridiplantae > Streptophyta > Magnoliopsida > Caryophyllales > Kewaceae > Kewa > Kewa caespitosa. The sequence goes on from ONZA01003333.1 coordinate 69,139, forward strand.
ACAAAGTCCATGGGGTGACACCGACCTTGGGGTTATGGATGGCCGTCATGAAAGCCATCGCCCCGAGCAACACTGACGAAGGGTTCTTCCATTTTACAAAGAAGCCCGAATATGTCGTGGGGCCTCCTCGTCCCAGCTTGAAACTTGACTGGAAGGAGAATTTCGTCTATCTTCAGGGATTGAGGGACGAAGTGACGAGGGGGACAGGGGCTTCAAGGCAGTCTGGGCAACTGTGGTGGTGAACCAGATCGAGGAGGCCCAAGGTTCCGGGGCTGCCTCGGAGATGAAGGCCAAGCTGGAGAAGCTTCTGGACTATGATCCAAAGCAGAAGTTCAGTTCTTATCTCTTCGCTGATTCGGCCGATGTCGTCAACGCCGGTAATCAGCGATCTTCTGGTTGGAAAGGTTTCTTCAAGTGCCCTAAGGATCAGTGTAATGAGGCTCCCCAGGCGGAGTCATCAGCGGCCGAGGACGATCAAGCTGAGCAGTAGAGTGGTCCAAGGTTATCCAAGTGGGCCTCTCACGAAATACGAACATGATAATGAGTTTGCCTAACATGGTGATGAGTTGGCCTTACATGATAATGTGTTGGCCTGCTCGTTTTCTCTGTGGTCCCCGAGGTCCTTCTTCATCGAGTGAACACATGGTAATGTGCAGGCTGGAGTATTTTCTGAGTGGTCCGCTGGATCTCGGCGGGTCACCTACGTGGTAATGGGTAGGTCGTCCTTCTCTGTGGATATTTTTTGGCCTTTTGCTTTTTTGCGCTTCTCGGCAGTAACCCTTTTTGGATTTTGGTTGCTTTGTAAATTTTTTGTAACTTGTAACTAAGGCATTTTGCCTCATTTTAATGGAAAAAGTGATCTCTCTCTCTTCATCAGTCGAGCTTGTTTTCTTTCAATGAAGTGTTTGTTTGAGTAATAGCTGAGTTGAGGTGTTTGTCTTAGATTTTCCTTATTCGGCTATGCCCCCTACTCAAATGAACATGATCCTTGCTCGAAGTTGCACGATATTTATGGTCAGGTTGACTTAGGGTGGGGTGAATGCCCTAGATTATGCCCTCGGGATGGGACATTTTGGTCGAATATTAACTTGACAAACCGGGATGTTTGTTTGTCGTTGCATTTTTTCGACCGACCTCTTTTTAGTAGTTTGTATTTTTTCCCCGGTTGAGGGGTCTTATTCCCGAAGTGATCCTTGTGCTAGGATCATATTAAGTGTCATCCATTAACCTGACGAGCTGAAAGATATAACTTTTTTAAGGGATGAACTTTTTAATCTTGGCTGTTAAGGGGTGCTGATCCCGAGGTAACTTCCAAGCTGAGTTCCTCCTGAAAGAAAAGAGGCTTTTTGGGGGTGCCCACCCCTTAGACAAAAAATAAAATGACCCACATGCAGCTCACATATAGAGCTTGAGTAGGTTGTTGATGTTTCAGGCTCTCGGGATCAGTCGCATGTCCATTCCCTCAAGTCGGTAAGTCTTGGGGCCTATGACTTCGTACAATTTGTAAGGACCCTACCTGTTCATCGTCGGCTTCCCATCTTCATTCAAACTTCTGACGGACTCCATCTTTCGAAGTACCAGAACTCCTACATGGAGTGTTCTGATCTTGACTCAGCGGTTGAATGCTCGGGTCATCTTCAGTTTGTATACCTCTGCCCGTAAGAGGTCATCTCCTCTGACTTCGGGAAGCAAATCAAGCTGGCATCTCAATTTCTCTGAGTTCTTTCCTTCGTCGAAGTGTTCTACTCGTGGGCTTCCCTTTAGGACTTCGACTGGTAGAACTGCCTCTAAGCCGTACACCAGATAAAATGGGGTTTCACCTGTAATATCTTTCTATTTGGTTCTTGTTGACCAGAGTACTTTGATAAGTTTTTCTGCCCATAGCCCCTTGGCCCCTTCTAGATTTTTCTTGAATCCTGTGACCAAGTTTTTATTGCTGGATTCTACCTGACCCTTGCTCTGGGGCCAAGAAACCAATGTGAAGCTGCCTTTCACTCCATGTTCTTCAAACCAAGAAGTCAGCCTTCGGGTGTCGAATTGCGTTCCATTATCGAAAAAGATCTTCTGAGGTGCCTCGAACCCTGTGAGGATATTTTCCAAGATGAACTTCCTCACACCAGTTGTTGTGGTGTTTTTGACTGTTCGAGCTTCCACCCACTTCATGATGTAGTCTACTGCCACAATGACGAACTTTCTTTGCACGACGGCCGGCGAGAAGAGCCCCAAGATGTGCATGCCCCACTGATGAAAGGGTAAGGGGGCAAGGATGGGGGTGAGTTCAGCAGCTGGTAGCCGAGGTATAAGAGCGAAGTACTTGCACTTGCCACACTTCTTCACCATTTCCACCGCGTCTCTTTGGATTAAATCCTAGACCGAGTACCTTATGTGCGATAATCCAGGCCCCTTGATGAGCTCCGCAGGAGCCATAATGAACTTCTTGCAGGATCTTTTCCTCCTCACTGCGGGGGATACACTTCAGAAGAGAGTGAGTGAAGCTTTTCTTATATAACGTCCCGTTTTCGAGGACGAACCACTGGGCCTTGTTCTTCATCTTCCGGGCTTCTTTTTCTTCTTTTGGTAGCACCCCAATCTCATAGATATGAGATGATTGGGTTTATCCAACCATAAGATCAATCCAATAGGTTGATGACTGCTCCTACTTTGATGGTGTACTTCTCGATTTCTTCCCAAAAAATATTCCGTGGTAGGCCTTCGATAGAGGAACTAGCAACTTGGCAGGGGTATCAGCATGATAGTTCTCTGACCTGGAAATGTATTTTATGGTTATTTCTTCGAGGCATTCCTTCCCTTCTCTGACTATCGCGAGGTAGGCCTTTATTCCTTCGGGTCTGGCGTCGTAGTTTCCATCGACCAGGGAAACTACCAGCTTCAAAATCCATCAGGACTTGTATTTTTTGCGCGCCCGCAGCACAGGCGAGGGTCAGTTCGGCGAGGGGGCCTCATACTCGGCCTCGTTGTTGGAGGCTTGGAATTTGAATCTTATTGCGTATTTGAACACGTCTCCTTCAGGTGATGAGATGACTATCCCGGTCCCGGTACCTGCTTGGCAAGATGATCCGTCGAGAAAATCATGCACCAGTGATCAACCCAAGCCATCGGGACGTGATCCGAAGGTGTTAACTCAGCAATGAAGTCTGCCAAAGCTTGGATCTTGATGGCCCTTCGCGGCTCATAAGCAATGTAATGGGAGGTGAGCTTGTGGGCCCACACCTGAATTCTTCCGGCGGACTCAAGTTTTCCAAGAAACTTTTTCAATGGTTGGTTAGTGAGAACTACTATTCGATGTTCTTGGAAGTAGGGCCTCAGTTTTCTCGAGCTGATGAGGACCCCGAGGGCGAACTTTTTCGGGCTTGTGTACTTGAATTCCACCCCACTTAGGCCGTGGCTGGTGAAGCACACCGGTTCTTGCACTTTGTTCTCCTCCCGTACTAGTACGGAGGCTACAACTCTTTCTGATATGGCGAGGTAGAGGAAGAGACGTTCTCCTGACTTTAGGATGGAGATCTGGGGTAGACTGCCGAGGTATAGTTTCAATTTCTCCAAGGCTTCTTGGGCTTCCTACCCCCATTCGAACTTGATCCCCTTCCTCAATGTCTTGAAGAATGGGACGCACTTGTCAGCTGACTTGGATGCGAAGCGATTCAAGGCCGCAATGCACCCAGTGAGCTTCGGGACGTCATGGATGCCTTTCGGGGATTCTATTTCCTGGTCTTCTTGTATTTTCTCGAGGTTTGCATCGATCCCTCTATCACTGACCACGAATCCGAGGAATTCCCCACCTCGGACTCCAAACACACATTTTCTAGGATTCAGTTTCATTTGATTCGTTCTGAGGGTCTCAAAAGTTTCCCTCAGGTCGTCCATGTGATTGGATGACTTGACGCTCTTCGTGATTAGATTGTAAACATATGCCTCTAGATTCCTGTCAATCTTGTTTTTGAAGACCTTTTGCACCAGTCGTTGGAAACTAGCTCCCGCATTCTTTAGATCGAACAACATCATCTTGTAGCAGAAAACCCCTTTGTTTGTGATGAAGGCTGTAGACCTTTGGTCCTTATTGCTCATGAAGACCTGGTGACATCCCAAGAAGGCATCCATGAAGCTGAGTAGCTCATGGCCATTGGTGGAGTCAATCATTCGATCTATTTAAGGAAGCGGGAAGTGGTCCTTTGGGGAAGCCTTGTTGAGATCAGTGTAATCCACGCTCATTCGCCATGCCCCATTCACCTTTTTCACCATTACCAAGTTAGCAAGCCACTTCGGATATTAGCACTCCTTGATAAATCCTACTTCTAGAAGATTTTGTACTTCCTTAGCCACAACTTTGCTCCGTTCTTCCCCGAGGTGTCTCTTCTTCTTCTTTACCGGTTTTAACTTCGTATTAATTCTGAGGTTATGCTCCATGAACTGTGTGCTGATTCCCAGCATTTCGTCGAGGCCGAAGGCGAATACATCTTGGTATTCTCGGAGGAGTTAGGAAAGGTTGAACGTAGTGGTCTCGTCGAGGTCTTCACTAAGATACGTGACGCGCTTTGGTCGATAAGGGTCCAGGACGACCTCCACTTCCCCGAAGGCTTTTCCCTCTCTTGTTCTTCAATTCTAGTGTCGAGCAGCTCGAACGGAGGGGTGTCTATCATCAAACACTGGATTTCTTGCCCTTCGTCTTTTGGATTGACTTCGGGAGGGGGTGATACTTTGTATACATCACTTTCCCTTTTTCTCTTCTTTGGCTCGAGTCCTTGATTTATTATGCAAGGTTCTTTTTTCCTTGGGGTGTTTTTTCTGAGGCACTAAATGTAGCAAGCTCGTGCAATTTTCTGATCTCTGCATACCTTGCCCACTTAGCCGTCATCTCAGTGGAATTTCATGGTTAGCAGTGTCATGCTAATGTGTGCATTGATTTTGTTGAGGGACGGTCTTCCCAAAAGGATGTTGTATGGCAAGGGAACTTCGACTACTAAGAACTCAGATACAATGCATCTTGCTTTGTCCTTCACTCCTATCCGAAGAGGGAGCTAGATGCTTCCCGCTAGGATGACCTGATTTCCCCCAAAGCCGATCATGGGGTGACTGATAGGTACAACTTTCTTGGCTGAGTAGCCGAGGTCTTTGAGGCATCCGTAGGTGATGACATCCACCGAGCTTCCAGTATCTCTGAGTACTCTTTTTACGAGGGTGTTCGCTACTTTCACGTCGATGCCAAGTGGATCATCGTAGGGATACTGCAGTGGAGGAGCATCGGATTTGTCAAAGTAGATAGGTTTCCCGAACATGGGAACTTCCTCGACCATTAGGATTTGATCGAGGGACCTTAAATGAGCTCGTCTTGCTTTGTTGGTAAGACCTCCTGTGGCTGGGCCACCTGAGATAACTCCGATCTCGTAAGAATCTGAGGCGGAGGTGGAACTCTCCCCTGCCCCCTGGTCCAGCGCTGCAGAGGTCGCGGCCGTGCTTTTCAGGAATGAGTTGAGCTTGCCCTCTTTGGCTAGTGCTTCGAGATGACTGTCGAGCTTGCCCTCTTTGGGTAGTACCTCGTTCTATGCCCAATGGCTTTATGGTAGTGGAAGAAGAAATAGATTTTGTTGTTCGCCTTCGTGGGGGTTGGGTTGGGAAGCATCTTTAGGTCTATTTTTGCCAGCACTTCTTCCTGATTGTAGTTTAAGATTTTGTTCACTGCTGGGCTTTCGGGGGACTTCTTATCGAAATGCTTCTTCTCCCCAGCTTTCCCTTCTTTGGTGTGGTTCGCAACGCCCTTTTTGAACTTCAGTTTCACGATGTTCAATGTCTCTTCCCTCCTTTTCTCGTGCTTCCCGTGTCGAGCTCCTCGATCGTCCTTGAATTTGTCGAAACAGTAACAGCCCGTGATCATGTCTCTTCCTGATCTCTCCCAGGCGGTGAAGACTTTGGATGAATAAGCTCGGACATAGGACATGGTTAGCTTTTGGCCTTGGAGCTTCATGTGCTCGAAGTCTTGGAGGATCTCGCTGCCTTGAATGATACCTTTGATGTACGCATTGCAACGATGACAGGGTCTAACTTGGTTATCTCCAACAATTCATCATTGAACCTCTTGAAATAGTCTTTCATGAACTCGTTCTTCCCCTGCGTGATGTTAAAGAGATCCTCGGAGCACTTCTTCGTTTTCTCGCAAGTCATAAAGTTCTCCATGAAGATTTCACAGAGTTCTTCGTAACAATGCACGTTGTTGCAAGGTAGGTGGCTCATCCATTTCAACGCCCTTCCTTCCAACGTCCCTACGAAGTCACGGCACACGGTAGCATCATTCCGGATCTAAGTCATCACGGCCACATCGTAGGCCAAGATATGTTCCTTTGGGGACGTGGTATCGTTGTATTTCTTGATTTTTCCTATTTTGGTGTTGAGGCTAATGGGGTATTCGATGATCTCCTCATTGAAGGGGACTCGCATATTTAGATCTGAGTTGTCTCCCGAGATGGAGCACTTTCTAGATGCCTCGCGATTGCCTCCTAGGGACCCGCCGTGCTTCTCCTTCTTTTGCTCTTCTTTCTTCTTTTCTGCTTCGCAGAACCTCAGGAAGTGTCTGAGGTCGTCCGTTTCTTCCTTGTGGGCTTTTCTGGCTCTTTCTCTCCTAATCTTGTCGAGCTCGTGTTGGAGAATGGAGTTAGCCTTCCCCGAACTCCCTACGGACCGGTTTCTCTTGTGATCCGAGTGCTTTCCTTTGAGATGGGAATTGGATGAGCTAGATTGGCTGAACTGAAAAGGAGAGAATTTGAGGACGCGAGTGAACTTCAAGGTGTTGTGCCCTTCGGGGTCAGGGATGTCTTTTGACGGGATGTCATTCGAGGGGAGTTTCTCCGCTTCATCGCGATCTTTGTTCCCTCGGATCGTATCCCGAAGGGAGATGCACATCTTCTTCATTTCTCCGGAGATGCTTGCTTGGAACGCGGCGAGCTCATGCCGGGTTGTTGGTTCTGGAGGTGGAGGATTTCTCCTTGATGAAGCAAAAAGCGAGTTTTGGTGAGATATGTCTTGGTTGGGTGAAGGTGTTTGAATGTATTTGCTATTCCTTAGTCTCATGCAACTTTTGACCATTCATTCTCCACATACGGGCGCCAAATGTTTCGTGGTTTTTCTGGGGCTTGAAGTGGTCCATTGAAACTCAAAGGGTCGAACTGTCAGAGACTTACTTGAGGAAGTGAGGAATTTGAGGTCCCTTGAGAAGATCCGAGATATCCTGCAAAAGAGAATAGGTGAACCGCCCCTGGCGAGGTCCAGGGATCGTTCCTCTGTTGCCAAAGTCAGTTCGGGGTAACTGATGAGGTCCTCGGCCACGTGAGAGATCGAGGGGCAAATAGAAAGTGTGAAGAAGTACTTCAGACTCAGGCACTCGAGGAATAAGTGCTGAGAGAGAGGTACAATGAATGCGTAATTAATGAGAGAATATTTTGTGTGTTCCTTCTTGGAATGTGTGTAGGTCCCTTTTACAGGACCTTTGATTTCCCAAACCCTAGTTAGTTTTGGACCGATCCTAGCGGCGCTCCACCTGGCCGGTAGGCTTCTTGGGCCCTTGCATGACCTAGGGCCTCCTTCTCTTTGGGGAAAGGTTCGCTCCTACCGAAAAAATATGGAAAGGGAGCGATGGATCGACCTTCTCTTCTCAAGGAGGGACGTGGTCCTCCTTGGGAGGGATGATGCCTTACGCCTCTGCTCAACGAGCTGCAGATTGACGAAAGTGCCCCTAGAATAGGCGCAGGTCAACGGTCAAAATAATGTTTAAGAAAAAGGACCCAAACAGTTAATTTTTTTTTTTTAAAAAAAAGGCTTTACTTTCTTTTATGCATATATGTGTTTTTATTTATTTTGCTGTTTATCATTTTTTTTTATGATTTTCATTTTCAACAATTTATGAATATTGTACATTCTCCCTCAATTTTACTTTCTGTATTTTCGGCTTTTTTTGGACTTATTTTCTTTTTATTTCTTTTCGGCAATTTCGCCTTCTTTTTCTTTATTCCTTTGTTCCCATTTTCTCTTTTTTTTTTCCTAATTTATTCTTTATTTTTGTTAAGTTACAT
>ONZA01003333.1:78223-96573 GCA_900322205.1 Kewa caespitosa
TATGTAGGTCACTCGTAAGGGCCCGACCTAAAAAAATAAAAACACATAGACACCTTTGAATCGCTTTGCATGCACTATATTTTGCCTGATTTCATGCGGATCCGTAGGTAACCCGCAATGGCCCGTCTCATTCAAAAATAAAATGAACATTTCTCGAAAAATAACGCATTGGCAGAATGCACTATGCTTTATACTCTGCCCATAGTAGAGATTGATTGGGCTGATATATTTTGTCCACGAATCATCATATATAATTTGAACCAATCAAAAAGTGTATGTTGCAACTGGGGGCTCCGCATGCATCTTCGCGTCCAACGATACCCCTCTCGCATTTTCGACCCGCAAAGAAAAATGGATCCTCAACTAGAGTTAATACGGGATTAGGATTTAACAATCTGTTTTTTTGCTTTTATCCCTTTGACCCCCCTTGTAAATGCATTATTTTTTTCATTTATTAATTTAATTCATTTCTAATTCATTTGGTGCATGTGCATGTCCATGGGATATTTGTTACAATTTTGCACATAAACTATTTCTTTATTTTATCCTTCCATTCTTCATTATTTGTATATACATGTACATAAACTTTTAATAATTTTGTTCTATTATGAATATATGTGTGCATGAGCACAAACAAAATTTTCAAAAAAAAAAATCATTCCCATTAACACTTCTTGTTTTTTACAAAACAAAAAAAGAGTTCCAAAGACCCTCGAGGAGTCACTACCTACAAGGAACTGGCTAGTCCTCGTTCCCACATGTGCTACTAGGAGGTGCTAAACCAGCGCACCTCTTACGAGAAGGCCTCGCCTCTTGCTGGAATGACGGTGGCATCTCAAGAACCGCGGTCAAATTCGCCAACTCTAGGTTTCTAGGAACGTAAACCGAATCCTCGACGTGACCACCAACAGACTCGAGATCGCTCGCCTACACCTGTGCTCGGGGATGCTCGCGAGAACCGCCCACGTGACCCTCATCGATATGGGCCGAACACCTAGACCCCTGAACATAAGAGGCACGACCATCTTTGTGTTGTGAGTGGCCCACCTAAGGCCTCGGCGCCCTCGCTGGTGACATCTCCTAAGGCTGGACGACCCCCCTACGATGATGAATCGGTTAATTCAGCGACAAAAGATAATGTTGGCACAAAAAAAGAAGAAGAAAGCATATAGATGTACCTCTCTCTCCTAAGTACGAGTAGAGCAGCCCAAATTGAAGAGCCGGTGGATGTGTATCTTCATCACTGAGACGAACTTCAAGGTCGCCTTGGTCTCTCCCTTGTTCATCTGCAAGATTGAAAAAAAGAGAAATGTTAGTGAAATGCAACAACAGAAATCATAAGAAAAACAAAGTTGACATGCATACTCCACGGTTCCCCTCAGGCATAAGAAGGTACTCGCACTCATCATCGCGTATGTTTGGGACCTCGAGCATGACGCGAGTCCGTGACTCGTCCACGTGGCTGATAAACAAAGTCAGCACTCGAATTAGCACTCTGCCTTGGGATGACAAAAGAATACTCCATCAAATTTAATAAAAAACAACATCAAAATCATATTAAAAGGCCAAGCGACAGCTTACCTTAGCAAAAAGAAGAGGGGCCGACATCAAGCGTTCGCTGCAGAACGCATGATAATCGACAGCCGAGTCGTCGTCACCCAACTGTTAGATGTAGTATGAAAACTTGGCACCCTCGGAAGCCACCCTGAATTCCCCTTCAGTGAGGTAGTCGGTGCAATAGGCGGAGTTCGGAGGATCCTAAGGGACCTCCAACCTCCCAATGTTTTATCACGTCACTCGGTCATCGAGAAATCAAACATGACCGAAGGGGCCCTCAACTAGGATCCTCTTTATGTCGTACTTCCAAATCACATGGCGAACCCTAGCTAGGATGCAAGTCACATCTGCCCATGGGGTGTAAGAGACCTAAAAAGTTAAAAAAAATGATGCATTAGGCAAAAACAAGTGCAAAATATAGGAATCGAAATCCAAATACATGCGTCCCAAACATACATGAAGTGCGGCAAACTCGTTCAGCGTCCACCGCTGCTTCAGGAGAGGAATCTCTCTAGGCGCACCATGGTATGTTGATGAGCAACGAGCAAAGATTGGGAAGGCTCGGGGCTCATTTCATCGTCGCCCGAAAGCCGAAAAGTGTTGGTAGAATCATATCGGCAAACGAAAAGTTAGTAATTCAAAGTAAAAGAAAAAATATAAGGAAATTGAAGGTGAAAAAGAGGCATTACCTTTATCACCTTTGAGAAACCACCAAGGAGAATATCTTTGTTCTTCACTTGACGACATCCCTGCCTCAAGTACGTCACCAGGGTAGTGTTGCCAGGTGCACCCTAGTTGTAGCTGCGAGTACTCGTAATCTCCTCGTGTGCCAAAGGTAAGAAAAATAAAGACAGCTACCCTTGTCCGCAAACAAGGCGTAAGCCAGGAGATAGGCAAAAAAGAGTCGCTCCGTCTGGTCTATGGTCAGGTGCCCAAGCTGGTCTATAATAACGATCCTGCAAATAGCGTAGGGGATGGATCGGTCATTCGGCCTCGCGAGCCAACCAAAGTATGCGCCAAACATGGCCGTTGGTCTCTTCTGCTCTTGGTAGAAATCACCATCAAGAGGAACAAGCTCGCCTATAAAACCTACGCCGCTGATCAACCCAAATTTTGACGGAGTGATCGTCATCGCACCCATCAGAAGGTGGAAAGTGTTGATTGTATCCCAGAAGCACTGCACGAGAGCACATATGATGGACAAGTTCACATATTTGCAGCCGCGAAATGAACTGAGCAAGGGGCTAAACCACGTCTCCTCGAAACAGACGACAAAGTCATCGCTGAGGGTCCTGACCAAGGAATGTTGCACGACGTTAACCTCCCCAAGATCAATGTAACCCCTGAGGTTCATCGTCTCCTCCTGCAAGAAGACCAATAATTGAATACAATAACAAAATAGCTTGCAAAAAGATCAAATCATAGGCAATACGCACGTATACCTAAGCACAAATATGTCGAGCAATTCGGCATTTTACCGAACTACACAAGCATAACGTGAAAATGTATTCTAAAATCTATAAGTCATGAGCTAAATGATTCATTCTTATATTTTCCAGTAACACGAACATCATATGAGTCACAATAAATGCATTTCATAACAAGAAATCGACGAAAACTATGAGGGGCATTTCTTCTACCACTTGGCGTGCATGACTCGAAACGATATATATCCTCGAAATTGGAACGTACCTACACCCATCAATCCAAAACTACACACATAAACCACATAAAAATCTCAAACAACATCCTAATGACATCCCTCATCAACGTACACACCCAAAATTGTCCCAAGCACCTAAATTTTGCAAAATACGAAAGGAAAGTTTTGAGACGTACCGCCATATTCCGCGCACTGTAAGAGAGATGATTGTCGGCATCGAGGAAGAGCACTGAGGGATACCGACCCCGCATCTAGAGCCGCTCTCATTAGACGAACCAATTGTTGGGTTTTGGATCATTAGCAGCGGAAGATTAAAACCATGACCAACGTGATTATTGAAATCAAGTTCAAAGTAAGTTAATTCATACCTTTCTCTTTAGCTCCTAATTAGCTTAGAATGTGGTTGACCTCGGTTAGTGCGCCAACTGTCACGCCTCTACAAGTATTGGAACTTACGGACTAGCTTCCTTAGCCCCGGTGTGTGCTAACACTTCAAACCTTATTTCCTCTCTTACTCTCTAATGAATGAGTGAACACTTCACTAGGATTGTGAACACTTCATAATGGAATTAAGAGAAGGAGATGTATCTCTAGCTTAAATGGATGATAAGAGGAGCTTGGGCCTTATATAAGCATCATATGCTTGGCCTTCAAGTATGCTTGGGCTCCAAGTTTACTTATGCTCCAAGCTTACTTGAGCTCCAAGTAGTCTATATTATAGAAATGAGGGGAAACTTCGGCCTAATCATATTGGAACAAGTTCTCAGGTTTAATCATCAGGCCAAGACCAAAAGCGATATGGGCCTTGCTTATCTTATTAGGTTCAGGCCCGTTTGGTTGGTTTCGACCTGGGCTCCTTTCTAAGCCCATGGGCTCGTTCACTACCCCCTCATCACCCCTTTCTAGTTTCGGATTGACATCCCCCCTTTTTTTTGGCCCAATGATTCCTACGGGAGTGTACCTCTCAGCGAGCCCCAAGATCGTAGAGAGCACCTTGGTTCCCTCCTCTACCTTAAGGGTCTCGGTAGTTCACCCTCGTCCCCCCCCCCCCGAGGGGCAAGACGAGGGGTTCTCCTAATGACAAGCTGAGTGGACCCTATTTCCCCTTTCGACGAGGGGCCTAATGGAGAGAGGAACGAGGGGGTGCCCTGCCGAGAGGCAACCCTCGCATCGGTAAAGGACCGTCCTTGATGGGACGGTACTCATGGAAGATTCCAGAAGAGACAAAAGAGAGAACGTGTTTGGCACATGCCCGGATCAGACTGGTGGCCCCATGGCCCATTTCCTTGCTACGCCCAAAGGAGGAATGTCCACGTGGCGTCCCCCCAGTGGACAGGCAAGAACCCTAACATTCTTTGGGAAATGCCTGTAAATAGGGGACAAGCACATCTTTCAAGGTAAGAACAAAAAAAAATAATGAAACAGTTACACAGCTGGTTCTGATTGAGATTACACACTTTCTCTCTCTAGAGTATTCAAGTTTCTCTCATTTCTCAAGGAAGATTTGAGTACCCTAAAGTGAATTCAATTTACCCACTTTAGGCAAATCCTTTATTCTTTAACTATCCTTACTAACTTGATCATCGGAGGACTGTTCCCTGGACCACGTTGGGGGCATTACACGTGCTTTCTTTGCGCAGGTACCCCTTTTCGAACGAGACAAGTCAACATTCTCCTCATCTCAAGCAATCGAGGCTTTCAACCCTTTAAGTGTTCGAGGGTCCACTCCCTGTACCCAAAATCACTCGAAATATTTGGCATTTTCTATGGGGAGTGGCCAGCCAAAATTGCATGTGATTGAGGAACGAAAAACACATACAAACGCCGAAATCAAGGAAGACTAGTTCGATGTTGAACCATAATGAAGAACTCTCAGCCTCGTCCACAGGGGGCCGAGGTGGAGTCCGGCCCCCATCAGGAGGGAAGAGGTGGAGGCCTTACAGCCTCATCACTCCGATGTGATGGAGAATGTTCTCCTCCCTCTTCCCTCCTGATGACTCCTCCCTTCAGCCTGACTAGTTCCAACTCCTCCTCGTCGAAGTCAAGGAGCAGGTCTAAAGTTTCCGGGCGAAGCAACAGTATGAAGAGGCAGGGGAAGTTAGGACGAAACGTAGCAGACCTACGACCCTCCATCGAAGAGAGGGCACGTCCTGACCCCAATAGGGTTGAAGGACTATGATGACATCACGAAGAGTTTCAGGGGATTAGAGATAAGCCCGGACCTTCACATGAATGTCCCTTTCAGCGAAGAGATCATGGCTTATCCTTTGAAATTGAACTCTCGGATCGGAAAGATGAAGAAGTATAGCGGGACAACCTCGCCCCAAGAGCACCTGATGGCCTACAATGCAGCAATGATGATGCAGGAGCGGAAGGAGGCCACTTACTACCGACACTTCATCAGAACCCTGGAAGGTAGAGCACTCAAGTTGCTGGATAGCCTCCCTCGTCACAGCATTCGTAGCTTCAACAAAATTTGCCGCGCCTTCATAGAAAACTTCATGACTTGCGAGAAGACCGAGAAATTCTCGGAGGACCTCTTCAACATCTCATAGGGGAAGAAGAAACTGATGACGGATTATGAAAAACGCTTCAATGATGAATGCCTAGGGATCGCCGATCTCCATTAGACAATAGCATGCACGGCTTACATCAAAGGCATCGTCAAAGGAAGCAAGATCTTGAAGGACTTCGAACACATGAAGTTGAAGAAGGAAAAGATCACCCTACCCTTTGTCCAGGCTTACTCGTCCAAATTGTTCACGGCCTGGGAAAGGTTCGGACGAGACGTAGTAAACGTGGGGCACCAACAAGGGAAGTAGTACGATGACAAGCCAAAACAATCAAGGAACGAGAGAAGAAAGGCAGAAGCACTGACAGTCGAGAAGCCTCAGTTCAAGAAGAAGGCGTCGGGGAGAGGGGGTGGACGAAGCAGGTTCAAAGGGCAAGGGAAGCCCGAAAGAAAGATGCCGGAGAGCCCCGCAACGAATCAAACCTTGAATTGCAATAAAGAGGCCTTCTTGGCAAAAATAGACCCCAAGCTACTCCTCACCCCAACCCCGATGAAGGAAGGCAAAGGGAAGAGTTACTTCTTCTACTAATACAACAAAGAACACAGGCATAGTACGAGGTACTGCTGAGAGTTAGGTTTACACCTTGAGAAACATGCCCAACAAGGAAAACTCAACTTCTTCTTGAAGGATAAGGGTATGACCACCGTCCCGCCAGGCTAGTGGGCAACAGCCGAGCCTGTGGCCTCGGGATCCTCTTTGGACTCCTAAGAAGTGGTTGTTATCTCGGGTGGCCCGGAAGGAGGTGGCCTTACAAACAAAGCTAGATGAGCTCACCTCAGATCCCTCGATCAAATCATGTTGATTGAGAAAGTTCCCAACTTCATAAAGACGATCACTTTCGATGAATCGAACATGAGGCCCCTCCAGTTCCCTTACGATGACCCCCTTGTCGTCGAGGTAAAAGTTGCCAACACATTGGTAAAAAGAGTCTTAATATATAAGGGAAGCTCAGTCGACGTGATCACAGCCAGTTGCCTCATGGACCTCGGTTACACCTCGGACAAAGTGATACCGAGCACTCAGCCAGTGGTAGGTTTTGGCGGAAACAAGGTTCTACCAATGGGAAGCATCCAACTCCCAGTAAGGATAGGGCCAAAGAACGAAGCTAGACGTGTCATCTCGGAATTCCTCGTCGTCAACGTCCCGCTTCCATACAACGTCCTCCTTGGGAGACCTACCTTTAACAAAATCAACGGGACGCCCAACATGACGTTACTCAAGCTGAAGTTCCATAGGGACGACGGGGAAGTAGGGAGGATCATTGGCGATCAGAAGGCCGCCATTACTTGCTACGTCCAGTGCCTAAATAGCAAGAACATCATCTCGGAGAAAGCACTGCCACCCGCCGAGACCAACGCCTTAGCCCCGGCCGAGAACAGCTCAAGGAAGAGAAAGAAAGAAATCCGTGAAGAAAATGTCATTGCAAAGATAGAAGACATTACCCCCATGAAGGAGGAGAAGGGGAAGGAAGTACAGTGCCTCATGGTAGACATCTTTCGACCAGAGGTTGTCGATGAAGGAATTGAAGAAAGAGAGAGAGCCACTCCTTCGGGTGGCAAGGTGGAGGTCATCCTGGACCCCTCTCCTCCAGAATGAGTTACCTACCTGGTGACGAGATGGACGAGACCACCAAGGAAGGACTAACAAAACTCCTTTGCGAGTACCAAGACGTCTTCACCTTCGGCCCGGACGAGATGCCCAGCATCAACAGATCCCTCTTGGAACACAACCTTGGAATAAACATTAAGCTCAAACCCGTCACGCAGAAGAAGAGACATCTGGGCAAAGAGAGAAGCCGAGCCGCGTCGGCCGAAGTGAAGAAGCTTCTTGAAGCCAGCTTCATATGGGAATGCCAATACCCTAAATGGCTCACCAACGTTGTGATGGTGAAGAAGGCAACCGGGAGCTGGAGAATGTGGGTCCACTACACCGATGTGAACAAGGCCTGCTCGAAGGACCACTTCTCGCTCCTGAGGATAGACAAACTTGTTGATTCTACAACAGGCCATGAACTCCTAAGTTTCACGGACGCCTTCTCCGAATACCATCAAGTCTTCATGAAGAAGAAGGAACAGATCTCAATGGCCTTCATCACCAACGACGAATTCTTTTCTTATACGATGATGCGTTTCGGCCTGAAGAATGCCGGCGCGACTTTCCATAGGCTTGTCCAAAAGGTCTTTGGAGAAAAAATCGGCAGAGACCTCGAAGCCTATGTGGATGACATCATCACCAAGAGCTTGAAGTCTTCTAACCAAGTAGAAGACCTGAGAGAAACGTTTGAAACTCTCAGAAGAAACAAAATGAAGCTCAACCTGAAGAAATGTGTTTTCTGCATAAGGGGAGGAATGTTCTTGGGTTTCATGGTAAGCGAGAGAGGCATTGACGCAAACGCAGAGAAGGTGAAGGTTGTTATCGATATGGAACCGCTGAAATGCGTCAAAGACGTGCAAAAGCTTACCATATGCATCGCAGCCCTCAACCGCTTCGTCTCCAAGTCCGCCGATAAGTGTGCACACTTCTTCTCGTCACTTAGGAAGGGAACGAAGATTGAGAGGAGTGTTGAAGCGCCAGAGGCCTTCAAGAAGTTGAAGTTGTACCAAGGCTCCTTGCCTAAGATAGCTTCGCCAAAACCCGAGGAGAGGCTCTTCCTTTACCTCGCCATCTCCGTAAGGACCGTCGCCTCGGTCCTCGTTAGGGAAGAAGAGAGGAAACAAGATCCCTTTTATTTTACCAGTCATGCCTTGAGTGGCGCCAAGTTCCGGTACTCCATCCCGGAGAAGTTCGCCCTCGGAGTGCTCATTAGTTCCCGAAAGCTTCGACCCTACTTCCAAAGCCATCTCATAATCGTCCTAACAAAGCAACCCCTGAAGAAGATACTGGGGAAGCTAGACACATCTAGGAGAGCACAATTGTGGGCTCATGAGCTCACCGACTATAACATCTCTTACGAGCCCAAAAGGGCGATGAAGAGCCAAGCCCTCGCAGACTTCATAGCCGAAATGACGCCCTCAGAGAAGACACCGAGTTACTAGACCGAGTCCTTGTTGATCAGTGTGGACGGCTCGTCATGCAAAAGCGGAAGTGGGGTGGGCATCGTCATCACCTCGGCGAACGGAGATGTCTTTGAGTACACAATGAGATTGGGGTTCCAAGCATCTAACAACGAAGCTGAAAATGAAGCCCTCATCACCGAGAAACAGATGGCCCAAATGTCAAGGCGAGGAAACTGAAGGTAAGGATGGACTCCTAGCTCGTCGTCGCACAGATATCAGGAGACTACAAAGCAAAAGGAGAAGGGATGAAGGCATATCTCGGGAAAGTTCGGGAAATGATCAAGCTCTTCGAGGAAGTGACACTAGAATACATCCCAAGATCGGAGAACCGCCACGCCGACGTGCGAGCACGGCTAGCCAGCTCGTCAGCCGAAGGGATCTCCCAGAACATGTTCTTGGAAAAAAAAGAGAAGAGAAGTATCGAACCAGAGACCGAAGCCTTCCTTCTCAACCGTAGCCATTACTTGATGGACCCATTGATGGCATAGCTGGAAGAAGGGAATCTCCACGACGACGAGAAGGAACCCAAGAAAGTTCAGACGAGAGCTAGATGGTTCGAACTCAGAAATGGTACGTTGTACAAGAGGGGCTTGAGCCACCCACCGTTGGAATGTGTCTCGAAGACGCAAGGCAAAGAGATCATCTGAGAGGCCCACGCTGTCATTTGTAGAGCTCATCATGGAGGAAGAACCATTGCCCACAAGATCTTAAGGCTAGGTTTCTACTGTCCCACCCTAAAAAGTGACGCGGCCGAAATGATCAAAAGCTGTGAGAAATGCCAAGTCTTCGCTCTGGTCCCAAAGCTCCCTTCCACCGAGCTGACACTGATCCTCTCTCCAATGCCCTTTCACCTGTGGGGCATGGACATATTGGGTCCCTTCCCCCAGGCCCCGGGACATATGAAGTATGCCATCATTGCCACTGACTACTTCACCAAATGGATCGAGGCAAGGAATGTTAAGAACATAACAGTCGCCAATGTGAAGAAATTCATTTTGGAGAACATCCTCACACGCTTCGGCACCCCTTGAAGCATCATCTTCGACAAAGGTCGACAGTTTGACACGCTAAAGATCACCGACTAGTTGGAAGAGCACGGAGCGAAGGCAAACTTCACTGCTGTAGCCAGGCCCTAGACAAAAGGTCAGGTGGAGTTGAGCAACAAAATTTTGGTGAATGGCATCAAGAAGAAATTTGACAAAGCCAAAGGGCTATGGGCCAACATGCTAACTAAAGTCTTATGGGCATCAAGAACAACTTAGAAGGCCATCACGAGAGAAAAAACCGTTCAATCTTGTCTATGGATCTGAGGCAGTACTCCTGCTGGAGCTAGCCAACAAGAGTCCGAGGGTCGAACACTTTGACCTCGAGACAAACGACAAAAGGCGGAAAGAGGACCTCGACCTCCTCTCGGAGATGCAAGGAGATTCACTGCTGAGGGCGGAAATCTACAAGCAAGAATGACAAGGGGCTTTAACCGAAGGGTGGAACTGAGAAAATTGAATGTAGGAGACCTTGTCTTCAGAACCATGGAATCTGTGGGAAGGCATAATGGAGAAGATAAGATGATACGCAACTGGGAAGGACCCTACCGGTTAACGGAAGTCATCATTTCAAAGACCTACCGACTGGAGACTCCGGAAGGGAGGACTATAAGCAAGCCTTGGAACATCAACAATCTCCAGAAGTTTTTCGTCTAGGACGTGGTCTCATTACGGAGCCTCGTCAAGGTGGGTACCCCCAAACAGCCTTAACAAACTTTTGATTCCTAGAATTTCTCTAGATGATGAGGTAGGCTCCTCTAAGAAGCCTCTTATCATCTTTTGAGGTCTTCCCCAAACAGCCTTTATCCCTATTGTGAGGCCTTCGGCCATCAGGGGTCGGCTACCCCAAAAAGCCAAGAATAGATTTGTTTTCGGCTCTCATGCCTTTGGTCTATACATTGCCTGGAAAATTTTCTTTAAGCTTTGATAGACGAAGCCCCATCACGGGAGCAAAATGAACTTAGGTCTACGTCATGAATAGACGAAGCCCTAATACGGGGGGAAAATGAACTAAGTCTACGTCACAGGTGGACGCCCATCACGGAGAAAAAATGAACTTCGTCTACGACACGGATAGACGAAGCCCCATCACGGGGGCAAAATGAACTTAAGTGTACAACACGATTCGACAAAGCTCCATCATGGGGGCAAAATGAACTAACTCTGCAACACGGTTAGACAAAGCCCCATCACGGGGGCAAAATGAACTTAAGTCTACATCACAGATAGAAGAAGCCCCATTGGGGGCAAATGGACTCAATTTACAACACGCCCACCCCTTGTACAATTCCCTTCGCCGTCGATACCCTGCCTTGATCAAGTGGGGTAGGTGGACTAAAGGCGGCCATAGCAGACAGAGGACGATTACCTCTCGTCCGCTGCTTCGTCAAAAGTCCCTAGCTTTCATCAAATCAATAGAGATTACTAAACCAAGGCTGGGACAAACACAAGAATGAAGCACCACACAACAAAGATAGACAACTTCCATTGCAAAATGAAATTGCTCAAGATTCATCACAAAACATAAGTAAAAACCACAACTCTCATCAAGATGAAGGGGAGAGGGGAGAAGAAGTGTTGGCCGCATCATCGTCGACGGCATCGTTACCCTGGGGCGAGGAGACACGTCCTCACCGACATCCTGACCCTCGTCCTCTTCACTGAAAGCATCCTCGGCGTGAGGCCCTAGGTGATCCCTGATGGCATCCAAGAAGCTGGTGTCGAAGTCCGAGATGTTGGCCTCAACAACAGCAAGCTTCACATCGGCCTTGACCTTCTCCTTCTCGAAAGAGGTGAAACGTTGGGACAACCGGTCTCTCTCCTTCTAGGCCTTCTTCTTGGCCTTCTCAACCCTCTCCTTAGCCGACACGGCCTCACCTCTTACCTCTCGGTGTCGAGGACGACACCTCCCGTCGAGCCATCTTGGCAAAATAACGAGAGAGGAGCACTGCCTACACAAAGAGAAAGCAAGTTAGCCCGAAAACTAAAAAGAAATTCAGAAACAACCAAGAAGAGGTGTACCTTTGCAGCTAGGCGACGGGCCATGTACTCGGTATCGCCCAGGCGGTCCTCCAAGAACTTCTCGTCCTCATCTGTTACGGACGTCTCCAGGAAGGAGGCGGTCACCTTCTTCCTCTCTTTTGGGGTACAAGAGAGCTACTGGGGGAGAAGATCCCTCAGCGAGAGGCTACCCCCCGGCTGGACCCCTACGGGAGGCGAAGGGGGAGGTGAAGGACCGTTGAGGGGTTTCTTCCCCTTATCCTTGGTGGACGCGGATGGAGGCTTCAGTATCGAAAGCCCCGGCACGATAGCCGTCGGAATGTCCCTCTCGAGAATCATGTCCGAGACGATCTCCACCACATCCTTCAGCTCCTTCCCGAAGCCCGTCTTCCTCGGAGGCTTAGGCACCGTTGCTCTCGTCGTCACAAGAGAAGACAAGAAGGCAGCCGCTTCCCTCTTGAAATTCACCTCGGCACCCTTCTTTGTGGCGTTGGACCTATGCAAAGATGTAGGAAAAAGGGTGAGAAACACCACATAAAATCAATAAGAAGGCGATAAACATGAAACCTCACCACTTTCGCCTCGGCAAGGGCGAGCTAGTTCTCGTCCACAATCCTAGCCCAGAAGTCTTCCTACGATGAAACCCCTGTCTTGTCCGGCCCCGCAGTGTTAGACATCAGCGATTCACGAGCTAGCTCTGCCAAAAGTACACGAGAAGAGTTAGCAAGCAACGATGAAGAGACAAGTTATATCAAAAATGAAATAAAGGAAGAATACCCCGGTCCGTGGCATCACTGATCCCATGGTACACCAGAAACTCGTCCTCCTCCAGCCACTTCCTCTCGGGTATCCACCAAAGGGGCAGCTTCACCCAGATCTTTTTATCTATCTTCTGAAGCTTCACCTCGTAGTGGAAGAGCTTCAGGGCGGCCCAATCTTCCGTCGAGGGTACACAAAAGGAGGCTGGCCCCGGAAAGGGATTCCACCTAGGGATACCATCCAAGAAACCGTCCTTATGGGCCCCGACGTCGTAATACTTGGAGACCCAATCCTCGTTCCTGGAAGGCATCATGGGGCTAAAGACGTACTCCAATCTTGGCTCAAAATAGAAAAAGGAAATTCACCCTTTGGTGTGGCATGCGGTCGTTGGTCATGAGAGACCAAAGGCCGAGAGAGGGTGTTATTTTATGTACATTGCAAAAAATAATCAAGGAAGTGATGTGTCACCAAGTATTGGGGAGAAGTTGCGTCGGAGTGACACCGAGAGCCCTCAACAAGGAGAGGGCGAAAGGACGAAGGGGTAGTCGGAAACCAAACTTACCCGAAAGTTTATGGAGCCCTCGGGGGCATCAACCATCGAACCCCCCTCCGGCGCTATCAAGATAGATCTCTCAGGACCCCGACTCACAATCAGTTCTTGCTACGCTCGTTATCAGTTGTCGCCCAACTACTGCGTATGGTGCTTGGATCCGTGCCCGAAGCCGTCCTCTCCTCCTCCCTTCTCTTCTGCTTTCTCTTCCTCATGGCCCCCGCCATACACGCCGGGATAGAATACAGAGCAAAGCAAGCTACGGTGACCGTGTCAAGATCCAAAACGTGACGAGCCAGCTGGAACTGGGGCAAATTAAAGGAAAAGTTAAAAAATCACTTACCAACAGACGAAGCCGGCTTCGTACTCTCGTCAAGAACAAGCTTCCTCCTCTCAAACTACTTCCGCTTTATGACCTCAGCGGACGATGGGTACGTCTCGCCGCCGACCTCGTAGGGTGCTCTATAGGCTATTTGCTTTGTCCGAGCCATCCTCCGTCGAGCTTGCATCGGTACCGCCGAGCTCGCCGGAGCCGAAGCATAAACGTTATTATTGTTATTGGAATCTTCCTCTATTGCATCGGTATTGCTCTTCGATGACTTATTACTAACGTCCTTAGGGCGAGGAGGCCAAGGGTCCGACAAGGGGTCGGCCCTCTCCTCATGACCAACGAACAAGGGCTCCTCCGCTTCGCGGAGGTTATTCACGTCGATCTCCCGGCCAAGGTGGTCCTGAGCCCGAAGGGGAGCCTCCCCGAGGTTGAATCCCATGGGAGGAAGGCCCTTGTCCGCGGCGGAGAGCCGAAGCGACTCCGCCACCTCCTCAAGGCGCGCTAAGCAGGACCTCGGGGTCAAATCGACTAATGCCTCGAGGACAGGATCCCATTAAAAGTTGTTAAGATACATATTTATAAAGGGAGACAAAGATACCTGAGAACAAGACGATGACGCAAAGTTGGAGATGAGGCCCTCGGTCCTTAATGGGATCAAGGATGGAGAGATTCTCTCTCTAGAAAATTTCTCTCTCTAGAACTCAAAAAATGGAAGAAGAACAAATTAAGGGAATAATAGTGGGAGGCCTTGTATTTATAAGAGCAATGTGACTGGGGGGCGAAAGGTCCTGCCTTTGGGGAAAACGTCACATCCGTGGAAGTACGTGCCAAGGCAAGACCCTAGAACCTGCCACGTGTTGACCATGCTTAGAGAACCCCCTCCAGAGCGAAATTTCCAAAGCAGCAAAAGATGAAGGGGCACACTCTTCAGACGAGCAAATACCCCTCGTCCATTTCAGTTGATTCATATCGGGCAAGCCCCCTTTGTCGAATCTCGGAGTCACGCTCAATACGATGGGCAAATGTTTGGTTGTTTTCATCCAGGGCTCCTTTTTAAGCCCATGGGCTCGTTCACTCCCCCCTCATCACCCCTCCCTGGTTTCAAATTGGGCTCCCCCCTTTTTTCGGCCCAATCATTCCTGCGGGAGTGTACCTCTCAATGAGCCCCAAGATCGTTGAGAGCACCTTGGTTCCTTCCTCTACCTTAAGGGTTTCGGCAATTGACCCTCTTCCCCCCCAGGGCCAGGACGAGGGGTTCTCCAGATGACGAGCTGAGAGGACCCTTTTTCCTCCTTCGACGAGGGGCCTAATGGAGAGAGGGACGAGGGGGTGCCTTGCCGAGAGGCACCCTGGAATCGGTAAAGGACCGACCTTGATGGGGAGGTACTCATGGAAGATTCCAGAAAATACAGAAGAGACCACGTGTCTGACACATGCCCGAATCAAACTGGTGGCCCCATGGCCCGTTTCCTTGCTAGGCCCAAAGGAAGAATGTCGACGTGGCGTCCCCCCAGTACACATGCCAAAACCCTTACATTCTTTGGGAAATTCCTATAAATTGGGGACAAGCAGATCTTTAAAGGTAAGAACAAAAAAATAGAAGAGGAAAACAGTTACACAACTGATTTTGATTGAGATTACACACTTTCTCTCTCTAGAGTATTTAAGTCTCTCCCATTTCTAAAGGAAGATCTGAGTACCCTAAAGAGCATTCAATTTGCCCCCTTTGGGAAAATCCTTTATTCTTGGACTCTCCTTACTGACTTGATCGTCGGGGGACCGTTCCCCAGACCACGCCGGGGGCACTTCACGTGCGTTCTTTGCGCAGGTACCCCTCTTATGACGAGACGAGTCAACATTCTCCTCATCTCCAGCAATCGAGGCTTTCAACCCTTTGAGTGTTTGAGGGTCCACTCTCTGTACCCAAAATCACCCGAAATAGGGCCCTTATTAAATAATGAGTCTAGTCCATATTAGTGAGCAGCCGGATAGGCTTATTCAATGTTGGTCGTAACCCATAAACATATTTATGGTTTACAAGTTATAAGCGACCTCTAGCAAGACATTATAACCACCCAAATTGAATAAGGTCGATTTCTCGAGGCAACCTTAATCACAACTTGTTACAATAAAATTTCCAATGTTGATTCCTAGGGTACATCAATTTAACAATCTCCCACTTGCACTAAAACCAATAATCTACGCATAGTCCCTTTGTCACTTCGATGTCGATTAAGCGTGAGGTAGGAATTGCGTCATCCTTATTAAGCTAAATCATGTTTCTCGATCTCTGAATCAGACTGCTTAAACAAATAACTGACTTTCAGTTAATTTGAGCACGGCCATGCATTCCACTTTCTAAATTCATTGAGGGGCCCATAGATATCTTTCTCTCGTTATATGAGAATGACAAATCCCATCTTGTTCACACACATTTCTCTGCATGCTTCATAACCTGCCCGAGTGTTACCTCTATAGCCACTTGGTTAAATTGTGACGTTTGATAACATCAAAGCATGTCAATCCACATGTTGGAAACCATGGAAAACTCAGGTCTAAGGAATATACTTCGATGTTTTGAAGAGAATCATCGATGAAAATTATATGACAATCCTAACGATATCTCGTGGCGGGTCGATCCAATACTATGTTCTCAAACATGTACCCAAGTGATAAACTTAATATCTCCATATCCATGATCTGTGAAACATGATCATCAGTTAACCCACTTTCTAGTCTCAACAATCATTAATATCTCATAGTTAATGATAATCGACTAGGGACAATTTTAGAATAACAATATCAACATCAAATATAGAGTCTCACAATCAAGTCACGTACTTGATGATCTACATGGATATCTATTATTCATGGGATATGTGAGTTCAAATACAAGACGAAGTAAATTGAACTCAAAAAACTTTTTTTTATTAATGAACAATGACATGTCACATCAACTGTATCCTTCTTGGAACCTTTCCAATATACTACTCCACCATTGAGGCAAAATACGTATGCAGATTTTTATCTGAAATCATCCTTATATGTCTGGAAATTGGCATCAGTGTAACCACTTGCGATGAGGTGTTCTTCGCCTCCATATACCAAAAACGCATCCTTAGTTCTTCTTAAGTACTTAAGGATGTTTTTGACTGCTATCCACTAACTTTCACCTGGATTTGACTTGTATGTATACATCATGCTCAAAGCATAAGAGACATCCGGACGAGTCCACAACATTGCATACATAATAGATCAAATTGTTGATGCATATGAGACCTTTCTCATTCTCTCTTGCTCAGCATGTGTTGAAGGACACTGAGTCTTACTGAGAGATGAGCCATGGGACATTGGCATGTAACCTCTCTTAGAGTCTTGCATGCTAAAACGTCGTAGGACTTTGTCAATGTAAGAACTTTGATAAGGGCTATGCGTCTCTTTGATCTATCTCTATAGATCCTTATTCCCAATATGTATTGTGCTTCCCCTAAGTCCTTCATTGAGAAACAAGACTTCACAGCTTGAAACATAGGAATGTTATTTCCACTGAGTTGTATGTCATCCACATACAAAACTAAGAACACAATTGCGCTCCCACTGACCTTCTTGTATACACAAGGTTCTTCTTTCTTTTTGATGAATCCAAACTCTTTGATTACTTCATCAAAATGAATGTTCTAGCTCCTTGAAGCTTTCTTCAATCTATAGACAGATCGACTAAGCTTACATACCTTTCCAGCTTTCCTTTGATCGATAAAACCTTCAGGTTGTATCATGTACACATCCTCCTTTAAATTTTCGTTAAGAAATGCGGTTTTAAGATCCATTTTCCAAATTTCATTATCATGGAATGCGGCAATCTGAGAGAAGTATCCGAATGGACTTAACCATAAAGAGTGGTGAATAGGTTTTATCATAGTCAATACCATGAATTTGTTTGAGACCTTTCGCCAACAATCGTTCCTTATGGATGTAGACATTCCCATCCATGTCCACATTCTTCTTGTAAACCCATTTACAATCAATAGCCTTTACGCCTTGAGGTGGATCAACCAAGTCCCATACTTGGTTTGATGCATAGGGTCCATTTCGAAATTCATGGCTTCCAGCCATCTGTCGGAGACTGGGCCCATCATTGCTTCTTCATAGGTCGTCAGTTCATCATGTTCTTTTAGTAATAAATCATGATGTTTCGTGACGAGAAACATGTATCTTATGGGCTTGTGACGCTTTCTTTCAGACCTATGAGGGGCTTGTGCAACAGGTGCAACCTCTACAACAGCGTGTAGATTTTTGCGAAGAATCGACACAACTTGGATTATCATCATGGTGCTCTCGAACTTCTTCGAGAAATATTTTACTCCCACTAGTTCTTTTAGACAGAAGTTCTCATTCCAAAAAGACATCATTTTGAGCAACAAACACCTTGTTCTCGGTTGGGTTGTAAAAGTAATATCCTTTTGTTTCCTTAGGATTCCCCATGAAAAAGAACTTATCTTATTTGGGTCCAAGCTTATCAGAAAGTAAACGCATTACATAAGATTCAGAACCCCAAATCTTAAGAAAAGACAATGTTGGAACCTTTCCTGTCCATATCCCATACGGTGTCTTCTCTACAGCTTTTGATGGACTTCTGTTCAGTGTGAACGCAGCTGTTTCTAAACATATCCCCAAAACGTTAGTGAAGATTTGTATGACTCGTCATTGATTAAACCATGTCTAACAAAGTTCAATTCAACCTTTCTGACACACCATTCCATTGTGGTGTACCAGGAGGAGTTAATTGTGAAACAATTCCACAATCTTTAAGATGATCA
>ONZA01003340.1:22266-35539 GCA_900322205.1 Kewa caespitosa
ATCCAATTACAAAAGTGCTAATTCGCATGTAGTGGCCGTTAGTATGAACGAGCAAATTGGATACATTCCAAATATAAACTGTACCATTGCCCCCGAACTCGAACTTTGGTTAAAAAACTAAAGGAGTCAAAAGACGGCTTCCTTATTTTATTCTAAAATAAGGAGGAGACTCCAAACACCCCATATTGTGCCATTTTACACATTACAAAAAAGACAATTTTACCCCCACACGCGCACCTTATTTCGTGGGGCCTACGTGCGCCTTATTCATACTTCCGTCTCGGCCCACGCTGAGCGGGAGGGCCGTGACCCCTACAGTGGTGACTCCACTGGGGACTTTAAGAGGGTGAAACTCGAAAACGAGCTGAAAAAAAAACGTACATCGATTTGGTTCAAAAAAAACATTATTTTTCATGTAGTATCATGCGTGTACTCGCACTAAGTAACCCATGATAAATCCCAATGTGGACGAGTTCGGTTACATGGAGGGTCCATTAGATTCTCCATGCATATCA
Organism: Kewa caespitosa; assembly: GCA_900322205.1. Taxonomy (NCBI): domain Eukaryota; kingdom Viridiplantae; phylum Streptophyta; class Magnoliopsida; order Caryophyllales; family Kewaceae; genus Kewa; species Kewa caespitosa. Next base: position 22,782 of record ONZA01003340.1, read on the forward strand.
TAAATGACTCTCCACTAACGACCTTTTCTTTCATCCATTTGATGGAAGCGAACACAATAACTTACGATGCTTATGCACTCCATAACGTTGTAAGCACCTCGTATGTCGTGGGAGCCTTTATTTTCCCTAACCCGTCATATTTAACCTTACAGAACTAGAGCTTTTGTGTCGGTGTGAACATAAAAGAGCATATTGCATTTGGATTGGATTTGGACCGAACTGTAAACCGGGGGGCTTTACTGTTCATTTTTCCCTTTAGAAGTTTAGGATTTCTCCTTTTCTTTTGGGAACTTTCTACTTTTGACCATTCTAAATTAGCTCCCGAATTAACTCTAGGGGAAGAACCATTTGTTGGAGTCGCGGCGCCGAAAATTGACTTCATAGGACATTGCCTCCAATACCTTCATTCTCGACTCCAATGCGTTCTTCCGAACCCAAATCACCGCCTCCACCGTTCATACGTCAACTCACATTCGAAATGGCCAACACACCTACCCTCCAAGATCTTGCCGCACTCATCTAGAACCTAGCTGAAAAGTTGGACCCACTGGAAACCAAGAATGCTGAGGAAGTTGATCCAATCAAGGATGAACTAAAAAATTCGAGAATGTCCTCAAGCAGAATAAGCTTTTCAACCAATACAATGACATTGACGGGATGACCCTAACCTCACGGGCACTTTACCCGATAAGACAATCCTTTCGTACCTACCAAAATTCAAGAGCAGTGACAACCCTAGGACCATCTTAGGGCTTTCATCACTACCCTCACTCTTAACGGTATCGATAAGGAACTATTTCCACACATCTTCCCCATGTCCTTAGATAGACCTGCCTCTAGTTGGTATTATGGACTTCACACTGAACGAGTCAAAACATGGGAGGATATAAGCCGAGAGTTCCTAGCTCAGTATTCATACAATACTGAGTTTTCCGTTATTATGCAAGAACTAAAAGCCACGAAGCACCTCACAGGTGAGGCTTTTATCACCTTCGTCACTATGTGGCAAGAGAGGGATAACCACATGGTGAATAGGCCCTCGTCAAGAGACCACGTGTGTACTGTTATACATAATTTGAGGCCTGCGTTTAAGAAACTCCTCATTATCCAACCCATAAGCAACTCCCCAAGTTACGGAGGTAGGACACGCTATAGAGGTTGAACTTCCCAATTTGGAAGCAAACTCGACTAAGGGAAACAACAATAATAACACCACTAAGTAGAACAACACCTCGAAGGTCAATGAGGTCAATGTCCTAAACGAGGGCGCACCTAAACGCCGAGATCGAAGAGCCTTTGCCCCATTGGTCATGACTCTCACTCAAGCCCTCGAGCGTTTTATCAAAATAATTATTTATAGCCAATTGGGCCCACTCTCGATGTCTTAGAGGACAAAATGTCAAAGAGCTACGATACGTCAAAATATTGGAAGTATCACTCTGGCAAGGGCCACGACACCAATAAGTGTTGGACTTTAAGACACGCGGTCCAAGACTTTATTGATAATGGCAACTTACCATTACCTAAAGCAGCACGTGCCCCGAACAACAATAAAAATTCCCTCGCATCTCACAACGAGTCCATTTTCACTATACTCGACGACGACATAGGCTTTGATTCCACTTCACTTATCGAACCCATATCACTGCATGTCTATTTAGCCATTAAATGGTATATGTGGGATATGGGATGAAGATGATGCATGGGATGCATCCCTGAAGTGTGACGAAATTTTTGACGACGCATGGCTTTCAGAACATGAGGTTTGGGAAGACGAAATCAACAATCCAACTAGGTCGGGTAGATTTTACGTGAGGAAAAATGGTATATCCCAGACCAACGATAACCCGACCGATAAGGGAAAAAAATAGGTGGTGGTACAAGAACCACTCGATAACCCTTTATTAAAAAAAAAACTCAAAAGAATTAAAGCCGACGTGACTATTTGGCAACTTTTAGCATCGTCTCAGGAGCTAGGTAAGCACTCCTTGACAAAATCAACAAAATAAATGTCTTGCCTAAATCATCTCCCTCCGAGTTGGTAAGCTTCTTGACGGATGAAAGATCGCCCACCACGATCAGATTTTTGGACGAGGACCTACCTAAAGAAGGTTGAAACCTTAATAAGGCATTATACCATCCGGTAACGTGAAACCAACATCACGTTCCCATGGCACTCGTTGATAACGGGTCCGCGGTCAATGCATGCCCACTTAGAACCTCAAAATGGCTAGGCATCCAAAATGAACTTACACAAACATCGCAGCGCTTACAAGCCTACAATAACTCTAGGAGAAGCATTTTGCATACGTGATGGTTATAACTATTATAGGATACTATGTAATATGAATTTTATTTATGAACTATGGTGGACTTTCCAAAGGCAGAGAATCACTTACTTGATTTAACAACAAAATATTTAAAGCATGTTATCTTCAGTCATTGGTGTACAAACATTTATTTCTTATAGACGCTGAGTTTGATTATTAGTGTATATTATACTTAGTTGAGGTGGAAAGCCTAAAAATACCAACACGTAATTATGTTTTTGCCGTAGCCTAACAATCTAGTTCCTGTGATTAAATAAAATTGTAATTATTAAATTGATTCATGAACTATGTTAGTGTTGAATTTCTTGCTTATCCATGTTCTGGATTGGACAACTACATAAAAGGCATGCTTTCTTCATTCATTAGTGTACAAATGATTATTCTTATACATGATTTGTTGGATTATTAGGGTATATGATACTTGGTTAAAACAACTAAATCTACAAGTGTACATTTAATAAATTAGGGAACAAGTTTTCAATTATTTGTTCCCCACGTAATCCCAAACACATACGTAATGATGACTTATGTCACTATATTCTGATGATGCATATCAAATCAACTTTCTTTACTTCTTTTTTCTTTTATGTTTTTTGATTGGAAACTTTATTTACTTCTTAAGTAGCAAAAATGCATATTGTAACTTAAGTCCTACTAGCTATTATGATAGGTTATGACCAAATAAGAATAAACTTCAAAACCATTTCACAAATTCACTAAGTCAAGTGCTCATGCCACAATAATAAAAGAAAAAGAAATATAACCAATTAGAGTAAAAGACTTGATTTACCTAAATTTCATAATATATATCAGATGTATATTGTTAAATATGTAAACTTTTTGAAATTACAATTAAAAGAGATTAGAATGTACAATTTAATAAAATTACCAATTAGAGTCTGAATGTGGGTGTTGTGTTATTGTCTTATGAAGAAACATTCAATTCAAATTCGATTTCGTACTTTTATTTAAAAGATTGTATAATTTGGTGGAGGGGGAGAGGACTTGGGGGAGAAACAAGGCCATGAAGTTGGACCCCAATGCTCCACTTTTCTCTATTTAACACTTAGCCGCATAGTCATCTCTCTCTTAATAAAAAGTCTCTCTCACACAATATGTTCTTCATTTCCTCAGTATGACCACAATGTCTTCGTCCTCATCATCTAACAATAAAAACAAGACAAAGAAAATGCTTATAATTCCTTTTTAACTAGAAAAGAAACATGCCGAAAGGATGGAAGCTTCCATTGCCCTTATTGTCTGAACAAGAAATTTAATCTTTAGTGTTACAATTCAATTCTTCAACTAGCCCAACAGGTCGAAGGAACGTCGTAAGATGAAACAACTTTTTGCAGGTCTTGCAAAGTACCACAAAAAGGGAAGAAAGGAAATCCAGTTCATCTGGATTCCGTGTTCCTCCTATTCAACTACTTCAACCATTTCCGAGCACCTCATAGCATTTTCTCCCTACCGCTACCGATCAAGCTCAACCTACCTATGGTATGCCAACCTCTAGATTGGATGAGTGCCTGCCCGAGCTATCTTAAAGTAAAGCTCTCTAAGTTAGCTCAATTGATAGCTTGCCTAAGATGGGTACCTACGTGCCGGACCCACCGAAAGATTAATAATCTAAGCACATGTACAATAAACTTAGAAACGTTTGAGGAAAGGGAAAATGTAACATGGCTTATATATGTGTTTATTGTCAACGTGGGTGGTAATGGAGATGTAGTAACGAAATCTCTAGATCGGGCTTCTTTGAACATCCAGGGCTTTCTTTTTGACAAATTTGATCCATTGTGGGGTAGCGACGGATTTTCTGGAGTTGTTGTTGTTGTGTTCGGTAGTAACTCTTAGGTTTGAGAAGATGTATGTTGATTGTGGTAGAGGGAAGGATGAGTTTAAGCAATGTGGAGGTGACCGCCGCAACCAATGTGGTTGGTTGGTTGGAAAAGACGATTACAAGGGGGGTACGCTGAAGGCTACCGCAACCTATTTGTGCAAAGATAAAGCCCAAGAAACTTAGATCTTGCGGCACATCCTTAGGATGGAGCCATCTAATCATGAGAAGTTAGTAAAGTAGCTGCAATATATGGTTGATGAGAGGAATGCTCGAATTAAGAACCTCGATTATTTAGTTGCGAGGAAGGAAGATCGCATTTGGCAACTCGAGGGTTCCAGCTGGTATACTTGAAAGCTAAATTATTGATCAAATGGAAAAATCAATTTCCTCAGAGTAAAGAAATTTTCAGTATTATTTTTAATTTGTGAAATTTTGTTGTCCTACATTATGCTCTTAGTTGTTTAGTTCTATTTGAAGAAGATGACGTTTGCCACCGATGATGTCATTCCAAAGTTGAAGATGATGAAGCGTGTCTTTGGATCAGTTAGTGTTTGATTTTGGTCATTTCGGCTCCGTTGTCATGTTAATGTGAATTGTTTTAGGTTTATGATAGATGTGATAGATTTCATCAGCTAGTAGTTTAAGTGAATTTGTTAAATATGATTTTTGTTTGTTTTGACATTTGGGATGAGACATTGGTTGGTTTGTTTTGGACAATTCAGATAAGTTGGATGTTGTTTATGTTGTTACTTATTGTTATGAACGGTGAATATTATGTGAAAGGTTATATCACTAGTGTGGCTTCAGGTACAACTGGTGTCGGTAATGGTTGCAACTTTAGCAAGTAACTGTAATTGGTTAAATTTCTTTTTCTGTAATTATTGTTGTTGCTAATTGGTTATATCTGTTTTTATTGTGGTGTGATTAACTAGTCATAATGTTGTATACATTATTTTAAAATTCAATGTTGTAAAATAAAGGCCCAAATGAGTTTCTATTGAGTATTCAAATGGAGTCGAATGATCAATGACTGCGAAAGACACTAACTTTTTCTTAAGACTCCCTAATTGCGATATTTCATTCGATTTCTTTATATTTTAATGGGATTTTAGGTTCAGATCTTTGTTGTGGATACTGATCAGCTTCATACATGCTCATCATCATACTAAGCCTTGCAGGTTTGCATTTTTGCTTTTGTACTTAAATGTTTTGGGTATTTCAATACCCTGTGAGTGAAGTGACATCTAGCATGTGGATGTATCATTTGTATGGATTTCTCACTGATTAATGTCATTTTCCTACATGAGAAGCTGGTTTTTGCTGCAATTTTTGTTTACGGTATTCCTTGGTGCTTCCTTGTAGCTTTTCCTATTTAATTATTTTTGCCATGATTGGATAGATGGTAAACGTATGATATCCATTGTATATGTTTATTTACTGCATGGTCTCTAAATCAACTATAATAACGTTTCTAATATCAAATCACAATGTCAAAAAATAGTCTCTTGGTTGTTTGAGGTTTTGAACATGTACATCAATTGTGGGTATTGTTTCTTTACACAAGAATGTTATATTTGTAGCTTTGTCGGTGAGAGCCTCTGTGGCCTAAAATGTTTCCTGACTTGGTAGGTGCACCACCTTCTACACAAATGCAGGCCATTGCAACCTCTACTTGCAATTCTTTGCTGATAAGGTGTAGGCAAAAAATAGAATCCCCTAATATGTTCCTTAGATATGCTTTATCATTGGTGATTCAGTTAAATTAGTGTTATCTTAGTGAACCTTGATCTTTTTTTGGAGTATAATATTTGCATAATTGAAGAAAAATATGCATTCGAAAATGCTTTATTCTGGAAGCGATGTAAAAAAAAAATAAACGTGAACACGACTTGTAAATTTTCCAATACTCATATACCCAGCCCAAGTAATCTTCCTTCTTTGGTAGCAGTCGCTGCCCCCATGCCTTGCAAACCCTTAAGCAAATGAACTTCTCTCTTGAACCTAGAGAGGATAAGATGAAATTCATCAAATCTTGAGATGTGGCAACAACTACTACAAGACCATTTGAAGTGGTTGTTTCTACATTAGATATGTAAACCCCATCATTTAGCAACACAACTTACTGGGAAGCTCTTCTCCGAAGAAAGGATCATAATGCGAAGGATCTCCTCGCCTTTTCTTTAGTTTGGTATTGTTATTTCTAACTGACTCGCTTCTCTCTTAGATTGTCAATTTCAATTGAAAAAGTGTCAACTTTTGTTATTGCAAGAATGTTTTAAAAGTAACATATAAATAGGGCTCGAGGAAACTGAATAGTCTCAATAGCAATTAAATTTAGATCCTTGTTCCTAGGTAAATGTATTAATTCTTGATTATGGGAACCATTAGGGTTGTGTATATTATTTTTTTTTGCGTCTTTCAAGTTTTTTTTTTCACAACTTTCAATAGGTAGACACACATATATGTCTCTATAAAAGTCCTCTCCGCCAAGAAATCATAGATAAATAAGCACTCTAATTTTGAAGCACAAAACCATTGTCTTAGCCTGAGTGATTCAGTACTTTAATTTGCTAGAGTTTTAATGGTTTTGTTTCGGTCATTAACACAACAACATTTTCTTAGTTTCTTACTTGCACTATCAGGTGTATACATTGTGATACTTCTTCGGAAGTGTGCTCTTTAGATGTTGGTGGCATCTCCATCTCTTTGTATTTTTTTTTTTTTTTTGTCTACTATAACAACCACAAAAAATTTTAGTTCACCTTTCTTATTTTCATGTAATTTTGTAGGAAGACACGTCATCATAAAAAATAAGTCATGCTTTCCATATTTTTGGACAAGTCTTATGGAGTCTTCGTTCACTTTTTTCAAGGGTCTTCACTCACGGTAAGTGAGACAATTCACTCGTACCATTAATTATATTAAGGTGTGTATTGCTAATGTTGCGGTCATGCACCTAATGGAGAATTTTTCCACAGGAGACATGGAGCATGCCCCTTTTGATGAGGAGTTAATTGTTGGGTTCTATGTAATACATGATCTAATCATATGAAAGCGGAACACATAGAAACATAGCGTTACATGTACTCTAGTTCACATATGCTTTACCTCTCGATGCGTGCCTTCCCGAGTATGTTATCAACCAGATCATCTAAGACACGTATCCCTCTTGATCTCCTCGTGAAGATGACCTCCAATGAGCCCCAAGTGTTTCTCCTCTGAATTTACAAACGTAGATCAATCCCAGGCGATAGGTATATCGGAATCACGAAGGAATCGTTCCTTCTGGTTCTTCTCCTTTGTTCAAATGAACTCACTTTTGGTTAGGGTTTCATGCATGTGTATGCCTTCTCTCCTAATGTACTAGGCCAGTTAAGAGGCATAGGTCTAACCTAATATGAGAGGCATAAGCCCTTTATATAGGCACAAGGAATGAGACCCTAAAAGGGCCATGTGTTATGCGCCACTTTGGGCCTGGGCCAAAAAGTCTTACCACAATAGAGGGAGCCATTCCCTCTTCCTTGTTCCATTAAATCGTTGGTCCCAAGGAACCAATGCTTGGACAATTGTATCACACTTGTGACATTCCTCAATCAACTCTTGTGCGATCCTTCAAAATCAATTGCACTTAGCATTTGAGCTCAATGTCCATTGACCCAAAGGTTGTGAGAGGCATCTAGCTACACATCACAACAATCCTAAGTCAATTGAATCACTATTTTCATTAGTAATCCCAAGTCTCTTGCACCTTGACTGAAAGACATATTCCTTCATTCATAACCTACAACATCTCAATTACAAACTTCTACAACTTACCATATTGTATCTCCACAAAGAGTTTGAATGTATCTCTCCAAAGAGTTCGAATCTTTTCAAAAAAAAGGTCTAATCTTTGAATAGATTCGAACTCTTTGGAGAGATACATTCCAACTCTTTGGAGAGATACAATATGATAGGTTGTAGAAGTTTGTAATTGAGTTGTTGTAGGTTATGATAAATACCCCATCCCAACCAAAAACTGTTTTCGAAAATTAACACCCGACCCAAACCCGAAACCATATTCATAACTATTAAAAGGGATGGTTATGATGAAATTGTACTTTCATGTGTGTGCAATGCACATTCAGCTCATACTTTTGCAGATTTTGACCATTGATTTGGTGTAGAGAGATTGTATCATCTGTGACTATTATATAAAAAGTCTCAAGTAAGCACTTACTTGCTGATGTTCAGCAACGGCAGTTCATTTTTAATGCTTGTTAATGATCGTTTGCATTTTAATCGTATTTATCTTTAAATTGGCGAACCATTGACACTATTTTATATGAAGGGAACATTTTCGGGTTAGATACCATAAAAAGCTAATCATTTAAATCATACTTGGATTTGCAATAAAAGGAAATTAGGTTGCATTTGCGATTCATATTTAACGCTTGTTGACGATTGTTAGCATTATAAGCGTCTTTCTCATTCAATTGGCAAATGAATTGAAATCATTTTTATAAATTGGATCATGTTCTGGTTAGTTACTATCAGTTTTGATGATTCCAATCATAATCGGCTTCACAGTAAGAAGAACTGCGGTTGCAATTGTTGTTTCATATTTAACACATTTGAAACAATAATCCTTGCGACTGCCGTTGCAGTTCCACTCTAATGCTATTAAACGATCATTAGCATTTAAAGCCTATTTCTTTATCAATTGTCGAACAAATAGAATCTATTTTTAAAAAAGGAACATGTTTTGATCATATACCAAAAATATTGATCAATTCAATAGAACATAATTCATATGATCAGAATTATGGTTGCAATCGCTTTTCATAGTCAACGCTATTTAACGATCCTCATTATTCTAAGCCTAATTCTTTTTCGATTAGTGAACCAATGAAACTTAAATTTGATCATGTAAATCATACTCGTCTTTAAAATGACAAGAATTTAAGGTTGAATTGTTGTTCATATTTATAGCTTTGTGACGATTGTAGCGTATTTCTCTTTCAATTGACGAACCAATTGAAACTATTTTTTAAAAAACTAGAACATGATCTGGTTAGATACAACCAACGTTGATCATTTTTATCATACTGGGATTTCAAATAATAAGACTTGCGGTTGCAATTGCTTTTCATATTTATCACCTTTTAACGATCATTAGTGTTTTAAGCCTATTTCTCTTAAAATTGAAAAACCTATTGAAACTATTATTTAGAATTGGAATCATGTTCTGGTTACATGTAAACATTTACAATTATGGAAATCATCCTAGCCTTTCAAACAATAAAACATGCGGCTGCAATTGTTGTTCATATTTGACGTTATTAAACGATCGTTAGCGGGTTTAAGCCTATTTCTCTTTCAATTGACGAACCAAGAGAATAAATTTTTAAAATTTTAACATGTCATAACGTGATACAAAAAATATTGAGCATTTCAATCGAACTCTATTTTCAAATAATAAGAAATACGGTTCCAATTCCTTTTCATAGTTGAGGCTGCTTAATGTTCCTCATCGTTTGAAGCTTATTTCTTTTTCAATCGACGCACAATTTAAACTTACATTTTTGAAATTGTAAATATGTTTATTTGATGTCAACAATATTGATCGCAGAAATCATACTAGGCTTTATAATAACAAGAATTTCTAAGTGAATTGTTGTTCATATTGAATGTTGTGTAAAAATTGTAGCACATTAATCGTATTTCTCTTTCAATTCACGAACCAATTGAAACAATTTTTTTAAAAGTATAACATGTTCTTGTCATATACAACAAATATTGTTCATTTATATCATACTAGGCTTTCGAATTATAAAAATTGTTGTTGCAATCACTAATAGAAAACACGAAACATTTGGATGTTTTTTTTGTTGTTTTACGACAATAAAAAGCGTCGGGAAAATAAACTCCACATTTAAGGAGTCGTGGAGAATTTAAGTGTTGAGAATTTTCTAGAAATTTTTTTTTGTTGTTTATTTGTGCATATCTCGACACTTATTCTTGTCAAAAAAATTTAGTTATTTGATGGTATCTTTTGTCGAGATTATTATTTTCCCAGTTGTTGAAACGATTGGTGCCAACCCCTCCTAACATCCACAAGCATCGAGAATTGTTTTTGTTTTTTTTTTTCAAGCCAAACATTTTATAGTGTAAGGCCTAGCCTCCTATAAAAAAATATTTGTGATACTACAATTGAAAATCAATGTTCCAAAGAGCCATAATAGTGACAACATAAAATTTATATAAATGCAAAGATCATATTGTATTAATTATCATTGATCACTGAAATAGGTTACATGTTACATCAATTAAAACGAGCACTGCACTCGTTTAGATTAAACATGTTACAAATAGTGACTAATGGGCTTTTGTGAAGCTTTCCTTCTATCAAGATACAATGTACATAGGAAATAACACATGAAGACAATTATCGAAAAAATATCATATAATACATTTGTACACACATCAAGTATAAGTTGTTAAAATGCTAAAGAGAAGCATTAGATACGTCTCTAATAGTATTAATTCAATAAGTCACTTGTTATCAAAAAAAGATATGTCATACCATCTTCTCACCATACTCTATCATTAGGAGCTATTTTCCACTAATTAGCAATCTTGTAAGGCACACAGTGTGACTCCCAAGATCAAAAGTTAATAGCAATGTGACTAAAACAAGGGATAAAGATTACTAGTAAAAATGCAACTAGCTTTCAACACATATCATACCTGGTCTCCATCCATCTGGACAATAATACAAGAATGTGAAGGTAATTATTCATCCAACAAGTCACTTAAACATAAAAAAAAATGTATAACCCATCATTTTCTCTCCACAGTCCATCATCACTAACAGCTACGTTCCACTGATTAGCAACCATGTCAGATAAACACTTTGACTCCCTTCAGTACTACTAAACTTGCTTCATCGCTAATGACATAACTCTAGTTGTTATTTCTACTACTTCTTCTAGCATTTTACAGGTGCTGCTGCCCAAGTGTTGCAGCTTCATTGCTGCTGCCATTGATCCTTTGGTGCTGCTCTAGTTCTTCTGCTCAAGCGATGTTGTCGCCCCTACTGTTTTTTATGTCTTCCACTTATTGAACCTCTTAAGCACAAGTGTATGGATCACTGGACTACAATGAACTAAAAGTGCAATGATAGAAATAATAAATACTTATAAACAGTTAAACAAAAGACAAATATTAACATAAACTACAACCTTTTGCGCATGAACAAACTAGTGCATTGAAAGCAAATCTGTGTGTTTGTATCCATTCAAGCTCTAAAAAAATTAAATTACCATTTATAAAATATAAAATCCATACATATTAGTATCATATTTGCAAATAGGCAAGAGAAGCAAGTGTAGCAACTCATATTATAAGCAAACAAATATGTGAACAGCAAGAAATAGACCTTTTCTAGTAGTTTTCTTAACTAGGAAACGAGAATCTAATGAAACTTCATTGTATAACGGCAACACCAATATAATGAAGACACCAATCAATATTTTTCACTTAGGATGGAGAAAACAGAAGCATTATCTACATTTCAAGAGCCTATAACCGAACAAATTTACTTGCAATTTAGAGAAACTAAGTATCGAAACACAAATATAGGGGCCCAAGTAAAGATGGGGAACACGCACAAACCCACATACAAAACATGAAGAGAAGCATTAGATGCACCTTTAATACAATTAATTCAATAAGTCACTTAACACAAAAAGATCTGTCGGGCCAAATTATTCCCTCACTTTGCCGGCAGTAGCTATTGTACACTAATTATCAATCATGCAAACGACACAGATGGACTACCACGACAAAATAATTAATAAGCTATTTTATGCCTATTTCTTATTCAACTAAAGAACCAATTGAAACTACAATTTTGAAATTGGAAAATTTTTGATTTGATATCAACAATATTGTTAATATGAATGATACTAGGCTTTAAATTAACAAGGAATTTCAGGTTGAATTGTTGTTCATATTTACTGCTTCTTAACGATTGTAGCGTGTTAAGGGTATTTCTCTTTCAATTGGCAAACCAATTGAAACTATTTTTAAACATAAAACATTTTGGGCTAGATACAACCAATATTGATCAGTTTAATCATATTGTGCTTGCAAATTATAAAAATTGGTCTTAATCGCTGTTCATATTTATCGCTTTTGAACAATCATTAGTGTTTTAACCGTATTTCTCTTACAATTGAAAGACCAATTGAAATTATTTTTTCAAACTGGATCTCGTTCTGGTTAGGTATAATCACAATCATAGTTCTTGTCATACTTGGCTTTCAAATATTAAGAATTGCAGTTGCAATTTGTGTCCACATTTAACGCTTTTTAACGATCGTTAGCGTTTTAAGCCTATTTCTCTTACAATTGAAGAATTAATTGTAGTTATTTAAATATTTGGATCATGTTTGGGTTAGATACCGTCAATTTTGAGGATTTCGATTATACTCAATTTTTAAATAAAATGAATAACAGTCGCAATTGCCGTTCATGTTTAACTCGTTTTAACGATAGTTATTGTTTTAAGCGTATTTCTCTTTAAATTGACGAACAAATCA
>ONZA01003342.1:111007-122986 GCA_900322205.1 Kewa caespitosa
TTGAAAAACCAATTAAAATTTTTTGGTAAAATTGGATCTCATTCTGGTTAGTCATAAACAAAATTGATAATTTTAATCATACTTGGCCTTAAAATATTAGGAATTTTTATTGCAATTTGTGATCATATTTAATGCTTTTTAACGATTATTGAAGTTCTAAGCTTGTTTCTCTTTCAATTGACAAATCAATCACATTCTTTTTGAAGAGTTGGATCATGTTTGGGTTAGATACCTTCAATTTTGATGATTTCAATCATACTCCACATTGAAATAGAATGAAACACGGTTGCAAATGCCTTTTATGTTTAATGCTTTGTAACGATTGTTATTGTTTTCACCGTATTTCTCTTTCACTGGAACGAACAAAAATATAAGATTAATTGGTTTTTTAATTGAAAAAGAAATAGGATTAAAATGATGAGGATCGTTAAACAGCATTAACTATGAAAATTAGTTGCAATCGTAATTCTTAGTATCTGTTCAAAACATGTTCCAATTTTATAAATTTATTCTATTGGTTTGTCAATTGAAAGAGAAATAGGCTTAAAACACTAACGAATGTTTGATAGCGTCAAGTATGAACGACAATTACAGCCGCAAGTAATATTTTTGAAAGCCTCAGTTGATTTTGATCATATAAATGATACTCGACTCAAAATAAGAAGAATTTTAGGTTGAACTGTTGTTCATACTTATTGCTTTTTACAATTGTAGCGTATTAAGCATATTTCGCTTTCAATTGGCGAAGAAATTGAAATGGTTTTTTAAAAAATGGAACATGCCCTCTTTAGATTCAACTGATATTGATCATTTAAATCATATTGGGCTTTCAAATTATAAGAATCGCTTTTCATATTTAATGCTTTTAGTTGACGATCGATAGGGTTTTAAGCCTATTTCTCTTCAATTGAAAAAACAAGTTTAAATTCTATGGAAAAATTGGATCTCATTCTGGTTAGTTATGAGCAATGATGATTAGTATATTCATACTTGGCCTTCAAATATTATGAATTGCGGTTGTAATTTGTGTTCATATTTACTGCTTTTCAACGATCGTTAGCATTTTAAGCCTATTTCCATTTTGATTGATAAAGCAATTACAATTATTTTAAGAGTACGATACCATCAATTTTGATGATTTCAATCAGACTCGACTTTTAAATAAAATGAACTAAGGTCGCAATCGCCTTTCGTGTTTTAAGCTTTTTAACAATCGTTATTGTCCTAAGCATATTTCTCTTTCAATTTACCAATAAATTATAACTATCTTTTATAACAGGATCATGTTATGGGTAGAGTTAAAATTTTTTAATGATTTCAATCATTCACGGCTTTCCAATAATTAGAATCACAGTGGCAAATGCTTTTCATATTTGATGCTTTTTGATGACCGTTAGCATTATAAGCATATTTCTCTTTCAATTGGCAAAGCAATTGAAACTATTGTTTCAAATTGGATCATGTTCTGGTTATATATAACCAGATTTGATGATTTCAATCATGATAGGCTTTCTAGTAAGAAGAATTGCGAGTTTCAACGGCTAATCATATTAAACACTTTTTGACGATCGATAGTGTTTTAGGCCTATTTTTCTTTCAATTGAAAAACCAATTGAAATGCTTTTGTGAAATTGAGTATCCTTCTCGTTATTTACCAAATTAATTGACTGTTTTGATCATGCTCATCTTTCAAATATTCAAAAACGCGGTTGTAATTGATGTTCATATTTGACGGTTTTTAACGATCGTTAGCGTCATAAGAGTATTTCTCTTTCAAATGACGAAAAAATTGAAACTATTTTCAAAATTGGAACATATTTTGAACAGATGGAAAAAATATTGATGATTTCGATTGAACTCTATTTTTAAATAATAAGAATTAGAGTTGTAACAACTTTTCCTAGTTGACGCTGTTTAACGATCCTCATCCTTTTAAGACTAATTCCTTTTCAATTGACAAACCAATTAAACTTACATTATCGAAATTGGAAAATTTATGATTTCATATCAACATTATTGATCATAAATCATACTCAACTTCAAAATAACAAGAACATACGTTCAATTGTTGTTCATATTTACCGCTTTTTGTGGATTGTAGCGTATTACACGTATTTCTCTTTTAATTGGCGAACCAATTGAAACAATTTTTTATAATTGGACTATGTTATGGTTAGATATAACCAATATTTACCATTTAAATCATACTCGGCTTTCAAATTTTAAAATTGTTGTTGCAATTGCTTTCCATATGTATCGCTTTTTAACAATCGATAGTGTTTTAAGCGTATTTCTCTATCAATTGAAAAACCAACTGAAATTCTTTTTGCGAAATTGGATCTCATTCTAATAAGTTATAAATAAAAATTCTTACTTTAATCTCATTTAGCTTTCAAATATTAAGAATTGTTGTTGTAATTTGTGTTGATGTTTAACGCTTTTTGACGATCGTTAGTATTTTAAGGCTATATCTCTTTCGATTGACGAATCAATTGCAATTATTTTATGAATTCGTTCATGTTTGAATTAGATATAATCATTCATGATGATTTCAATCATACTCGACTTGTAAATAAAATGAATTAACGTCTCAATTTTCTGTGACGTTTAATGTTTTTTAACGATCGTTATTGTTTTAAGCTTCTCTACCAATTGTCGAAGCAATTATCAGTACTTTATATAATAGGATCATATAATGTTTAAAATTTAAATGTATTAATGATTTTAATCATACTAGGCTTTCCATTAATAAGAATTGCGGTTGCGATTGCTTTTCATATTTAACGCTTTTTAACCATCGTTAAGGTTTTAAGCCTATTCTTTTTTCAGTTGATGAAAAAACTGCAATTATTTTTTGAAATAAAAAAATTATTTGATTGTATATTACCAAAATTTATCAATTTAATCACACATGGCTTATAAATAATAAGAACTGAGAATGTAATGGCTATTCATATTTAATAACGATCGTTTGGGTTTTAAGCGTGTTTTTCTTCAAATTGAGAAACCCGATGAAACTTTTTAATGAAAAGGGAACATGTTCAAAAATATTTATCATTTAAATCATACTTGGCTTTACGATAAAAAAGAATTTCAGTTGCAATTGCTTTCATATTTAACGCTTCATGACGACCGTTAGCGTCATAAGCGTATTTGTCTTTCAATTGGCAAAGCAATTGAAACTATTTTTTTTAAATTGGATCATGTTCTTTTAAGATATAAGAAATTTCAATGGTTTCAATCATAATCGGCTTTTTAGTAAGAAGAATTGCGGTTGCAATTGGTGTTCATATTTAACGTTGTTTGACTATCGTTGGTGTTTTAAGCCTATTTCTCTTGCAATTGAAAACCAATTGAATTTCTTTGGTAAAATTGGAACTCATTCTGGTTAGTTACCAAAAACATTGATTGTTTTAATCATACTCAGCTTTCCAATATTGGTAATCGCGATTGTAGTTGGTGTTCATGTTTGACACTTTTTAACAATCGTTAGCATTTTAAGCGTATTTCTCTTTCAATTGATGAGCCAAATGAAAAAATTATTTAAAATTGCATCAAGTTCTTGTTATAAGTAAACAATTACGGTTATTTAAATCATCGTAGGCATTCAAACTATTACAATTGCGGCTGCATTTGTCTTTTATATTTCGTGCTATTAAACTATCGTTTGCGTTTTAAGCCTATTTCTCTTTTTATTGACGAATGAAAATCAAGATTCACATTACCAACAGACAGAAACGAAGACCACTTGACCCTTACAGATGAGCTGAAAAAGCCGGGGGCTAGTCTTTATAAAGGAAAGAATCAACCGCACTAATTGAGACCGAAGGGCCTCTTTCCAGCCTTAGCCCCTTCCGTCCCTGCACTTGGAAGAAGAAGTCGAAAAAGGAAAATTGGGCTCAAAAGCAAGAAGAAATGGAAAACATCAGTTGGAGGAAAAAATTTCTATGAAAAAATGAAAAAGAAATAGAATCTACACATTGACATTGATTTTATCACAATTTTTTTGAACCGTATGCGTCAAAAGGTGCATGTGTAGAACCTATTTTTAAAAATGGAAAATGTTTTGAACAGATACAAAAACTATTTATCATTTAAATTGAGCTCTATATTCAAATAATAAGAATTATGGTAGCCATTGCTTTTCAAACTTAACGTGGTTTATCGATCACCATTGTTTTAAGCCTATTTCTCTTTCAATTGAAAAAAAATATTAAAAAAAAAAAACTGACATTTTTAAAATTGGAAAATTATTTATTTTAAATAAAAAAAATGATCATATAAATCGTACTTGGCTTTAAAATAACAAGTATTTATGGTTTAATTGTTGTTCACATTTACTACATTTTAACGATTGTAGCCTATCAAGCGTATTTCTCTTTAAATTGATGAACCAATTGAAACTAATCTTTGAAAATGGAACATGTTATAGTTAGATAAAACCAATATTTATCATTGGAATCATACTGGGCTTTCAAATTACCAGAATTGCGGTTGCACTTGTTTTCCATATTTATCGCTTTTTAACAATCGATTGTGTTTTAAACCTATTTTTCTTTCATTTGATAAACCAATTAAAAACTTTGTAAAATTTTTTATCTTTATGCTTAGTAATAAAGATATTATCTTGAAATATTAAGAATTGCTGTTGTCATTTGTGTGTTCATATTTAACGCTTTTTAACGATCGTTGGCGTTTGAAGCCTATTTCTCTTTCAATTGACGAATCATTTACATTTTAACAGTTGGATCATATTGTGGTATAGATAAAATCAATTTTAATGATTTCAATCATACTTAACTTTTAAATAAAACGAATTACGGTCGCAATTGCGTTTCATGTTTAACGCTTTTTAGCGATCGGTTAATGTTTTAAGCGCATTTTGTCTTTCAATTGACGAACAAAATTTAACAATCGTTTATAATAGGATCAGGTTATGGTTACAATTTAAAATAATTATGATTTCAATCATATTATAATTTCAAATAATTAGAATTGCGGTTACAATTGCCTTTCACATTTAAACCATTTTTTTACGATAATCAACGTTTGAGCCTATTTTTCTTTCAATTGAAGAACCAACTGCAAAATTTTGAAATCAAAAAATTATTTGGTTATATACACTAAAATTTATCAATTTAATCACACACAGCTTTTAAATAAAGAGAATTGCGAATGCAATGGCTGTTCATATTTAATGCTTATTATCGATCATTTGCTTTATGACGGTACTTCTATTTTAATTGACTAACCCATTGAAACTATTTCAGAAAAAGGGAACAGGTTCAGGTCAGATACAAACAAAATTGATCATTTCAATAATACTTAGCTTTGCGATTAAAACATTTTCTGTTGCAATGGTTGTTCATATTTAAAGCTTTTAGACGATCGTTAGCGTTAGAAGCGTATTTCTCTTTCAATTGGCAAAACAATTGAAAATATATTTTCAAATGGATCATGTTCTGGTTACATAAAACAAGTTTTTATGATTTCAATCAAAATAGGCAATCAAGTGAAAAAGAATTGCAGTTGCAAGTGCTGTTCGTATTCAACGCTTTATGACAATTGATGGTCTTTTAAGCCTATTTCTCTTTCAATTGAAAAACCAATTGAAATTGATTTGTAAAATTTGATGTTGTTCTTGTTATTTATCACAAATATGATGATTTTAATCATACCCAGCCTTCAAATACTAAAAATCGCAGTTGTAGTTTGTGATCATGTTGAACGTTATTTAACCATCGTTAGCGTTTGTATTTCTCTTTCAAATGATGAACCAATTGAAACTCTAATTTCAAATTGAATAATTTTCTTGTTATATATAAACTAAAAATCCTATGCTTTCAAACAATAATAGTTGCGAATCCAATTGCTATTCATTTTTAACGCTACTATACAATCGTTAGTGTTTTAAGCCTATTTCTCTTTCTATCAACAAACCAATAAAATCGATTCATAAAATTGGAACATGTTTAGAACAAATATAAAACACAATGATCATTTCAATTGAACTATATTTTAAAATAATAAAAATTACCGTTGCAATAGCTTTTCATGTTTAACGATGTTTAACGATCCTCATCGTTTTTAACCCTATTTCTATTTCAATTGACGAACGAATTAAAAATCCGTTTTTGAAATTAGAAAATTGTTGATTTGATATCAATAACATTAATCATATATATCCTACTCCGCTTTAAAATAGCGAGTTTTTCAGGTTGAATTTTCGTTCATATTTACAGCTTTTTAACGATAGCGTATTTGTCTTTCAATTAATGAACCAATTGAAACTTTTTTTGAAAATAGAACATGATCTGGTTAGATACAACCAAACTTGACCATTTAAACCATACTGGGCTTTCAAATTATAAGAATTGCGGTTGCAATTGCTTTCTATATTTATCGCTTTTCAATGATCGACAATGTCTTAAGCCTATTTCTCTTTCAATTGAAAGCCAATTGAAATTCTTTTGTAAAATTTGTTCTCGTTATGCTTTTTCCTAACTAAAATTTATTATATGAATCATACTTGGCCTTCAAATGTTTAGAATTGCGGTTGTATTTTGTGTTCATATTTAACACTTTTTAATGATCGTTAAAGTTCTAAGCCTTTTTCTCTTTCGATTAAGGAATAAATCAAGGTTTTTTTAAGATTTTGATTATTTTTTATTAGATAACTTCAAATTTGATGATTTCATTCGTACTCGTGTTTTAAATAAAATGAATTACGGTCACAATTGCCTTTCATGTTTAACGCTTTTTAACAATCGTCATTGTATTAAACGTATTTCACTTTCAGTTGACAAACAAATTATAACTATTTTTATAATAGGATCATGTCATGATTATAATTTAAAGATATTTATGATTTGAACATAATAGGCTTTCAAAAAATTAGAATTACAGCTGCAACTGCTTTTCGCATTTAACTCTTCCTAACGATCGTTTAGCATTTTAAGCCTAATTGTCTTTTAGTTTATGGAACCACTGCAATTATTTTTGGAAATCAAAAATTCATTTGATTAAGTACCACTAATATTAAAAATTAATGGCACACAGCTTTTAAATAAAGAGAATTGTGATTGCAATATCTGTTCATATTTAACGCTTCTTAACAATCGTTTGTGTTTTAAGTGTAATTATCATTCAATTGACTAACCCATGGAAGCTATTTTGTGAAAAGGAAACATATTCAGGTCAGATACCAACAAAATTGATCATTACAATCATACTTGGATTAAAAAAAAAAAAAAAAGAATTCATGCTGTAATTGCTTTTCATATTTAACGCTTTTTGACAAACGTTAGCGTCATAAGCGTATTTATCATTCAATTGGCAAACAACTTGAAACTGTTTTTTCAAATTGGATCATTTTCTAGTTATATGTAACCAATTTTTGATGATTTCAATTGCTATCGGCTTTCAACTATGAAGAATATAATATCGATTGTAATTGCTTTTCTTAGTTAATGCTTTTTAACGAGCGATAGTGTTTTATGCGTATTTCTCTTTCAGTTGAAACACCAATTGAAATTATTATGTAAAATTTGATCTATTTCTAGTTTGTTATCAACAAACTTAATTATTTTAATCATACTCATCTTTCAAATACTGAAAATCGCGGTTGTAATTGCTGTTCATATTTATTGCTTTTTAATGATCGTCTAAGTTTTAAGCCTACTTGTCTTTCAATTGACCAATCAATTGTAATTATTTTCAGAATTGCACCATATTTGGGTTAGATACCATCAACTTTAATGATTTCAATCATACTCAACTTTTAAATAAAATTAATTACGATCGCAATTGCCTTTTATGTTTAACGATTTTTTACGATCGTTATTGTTTTAAGCATATTTCTCTTTCAATAGATGAAACAAGTATAGATACTTTTTATGATAAAATCATGTTATGGTAAGAATTAAAAAATACTGATGATTTCAATCATACTAGGCTTTAAAATTATTAGAGTTGCGGTTGCAATAGGTTTTCACATTTAATGCTTTTTAACGATTGCTAGCGTTAAGCTTATTTGTCTTTCATTTTACAAGCCAACTTCAATTATTTATGACAATAAAAAAATTCTTCGATTATATGCCACAAATATTAACAATTTTATCACACACAGCTTTTAAATAATGAGAATTGGGATTGCAATGGCTCTTCAATTTTTTTTTTTTTGGTAAGTAATAATTGTATTAGTATTGATAGCGCAATAAACAAACACTAATCAGGGCCATCACTATCATCCCAATATGCAATATACAATAAGACTCTGTACAAAAAAGGGTTGTTAACCAAGTATCATTCTCATCAGAAATCTTTTGAGGTTTGATTCTATTCAACCTATATCTTAGATCAAGCTATATATTCTTCAACACTTGAGTAGGCATAGGCACTTTCAGATTCCACACAGCTTCATTTGTTGCTCTCCATATGTGATGCGCAACTGTAGCAACAATTGCCATTAACACTTTCTTCCTGAACTTGCTCCTAGCTCCATGCTTCATCATTGCTTTGAGAAACTGTGTTGTGTCTTGAATATGAACCTTAAACCCAACCTAGTCAGCTATATCTTTGACAATATACTTTGCATAGTTGCACTCAAAGTAAAGATGCTCCCTAGTATCATGGCCATCTCAACAAAGGGGACAAGTGTCCACATCACATACCTGAATACTCAGTAGTTTGGCTCTAGTTAGCAATTTGTCTGGTGCTTGCATCCAGTATATCAAGCTATGATTTGGACATTATGCCTGTTCCAAACACATGTATCCGATCTCACTTAGGTGCACCGTGTTGTAACCATGTATATCCTGAAGCAGCAGTGTAATGCTTCCCATTGACCCTTGGCCATCTTTGCTGATCATAAGCCAGTTTGAAGTAACCCCTACGGTCACATATTTTCCTCCAGGCCCAACTTGCTCTTTTTGGTGGCTTGTGGTTCCACCACTCCCCATTCTTCAAGTAGAGATGATTGATCCATTCCACAAAAAACAAGACTTGGCTTCTATATGCCAAATGTATTTCCCCATTGCAGCCTTGTTCTAGATGGTGCAATTTTTACCTCCTAAGCCACCCTGGCTCTGGGGCTTACAAATACCATAGGGGGGCTTAGAAGAGACTGTACGTAATTCCTTCCTATAGGAAATTCCTACACAAAGCATTAGCCTTATCTAAAACACACCCTAAAAGAATGAAAATAGGTGCCCAATCAAAACTAAATGCACCAACTGAGCTCTACCAGCATAATAGAGGTCTAGACCTCTAAGTTTTAACCTTAGCCATGATCTTATCAATGAGAATGTCATAGTCAGCCATCTTAGTCCTTGAACCTACTACGGGAATGCCCAAGTATCTAAAAGGCATCTCCCCAACCTGGTGCCGAGAAATGTGTAGAATCTGATCCAGTACCTCGTCCCTAATGTTGCATCTACATATAGATGATTTAGACACATTAGCTTCCAAGCCAGAACCTTTAGAAAAGGTGGAAAAGCCTCTAAGCATGAGCATAACAGACTCCAAATCTCCACCACAAAACATCAACAAATCATCAGAAAAGCACAAGTGATTAAGATTCAAAACTCTGCATTAAGGATGAAAGGTGAAACTAGACTGCTGACCCACAAATTTAAGAATCCTAGAAATACATTCTATGCTTATCACAACAAGGAGAAGGGAGAGTGGGTCCCCCTGCCTCAACCCTCTCTCACATTTGAAGAAGCAATGCAAAGAGCTATTTAGACCAATAGAAAAGAAAGGGGTAGTTACACATTCCATCACTCTCTCAGTCCATTCCTTAGGGAAATGAAGATGTATCAACATTTCTCTGAAGAAGTGCCATTCAACTAAGTCATAGGCCTTGCACAAGTCAATCTTGAAGGTACATCTAGCTAAAGTGGCCCCCCTAGTGTAGTGATTTACAATATCTTGACAAATCATGGTATTGTGCACTATTGGTCTTCCCTGAATAAATGCACTCTGAGCATCACTAATGATCTCAAGCAGTAATGCCATTAGCCTGCTACATAGAAATTGGGAGATACACTTATAGACCACATTGCAACAATCAATGGGTCTATAACTAAGAGCACTACCAGCATTACTATGTTTAGCAATAAGAGTCAAAGTAGTGGTGTTAAGCTGTCTCAACAAATTGCCAGTGGAAAAGATGTTTTTGATAGCTCTGCATACCTCATCACCCACAATGCCCCGAGCATCTTTACAGAACTGATTGTTATTGTCAAATGGACCAGGTGCCTTATCACAAGGAATGGAGAAAAGAGTTGTCTTGATTTCAGCATCAACCACTTGCCTGCACAAGAATTGATGATGATCTACAATGAGGGAAGGCCCAATGCTCATGACTTGCTTACTCACAACAGTTCTTGAACCTCTCTTTTTGCCTAGCAAGTGTTTATAAAATTGAATAAAACCATCTACTATTGCATCTGGCTCAGTTTATAGAACCCTTACCCCTACCCCATGATTTCCAGACCAAGTGTTTTTCATACCCCTACCCCATGATTTCCATGCCACAGCGGCGCAAGGTAGAACCCTTAAGCTCAGAAAACCCTACAGAGAAGGGAGAGGATTCTCTCACTAGGACCTCATTATGTTCCTTGCCTTTCGTGTTTAATGCTTTTCAACGATCAATGGCTGTTCAAATTTTAAGCTTATTAACAATCGTTGGCGTTTTAAGCGTATTTCTCTTTCAATTGACTAACCCATCAAAACTGTTCTATAAAAAGGGAATAATTTCAGGTCATTATTTCAATCATACTTGTACTTACAATAAAAACACTTATGTTGCAATTGCTTTTCATATTTAATGCTTTTTTACGATCGTTAGCGTCATAGTCATATTTCTCATTCAATTGGCAAAGAAATAGACACTATTTTTTCAAATTGGATCATGTTCTTGCTAGATATAACCAATTATGATGATTTCAATCATAATCGGCTTTCAACTAAGAAGAATTTTTGTCGCAATTCCTTTTCGTATTTATTGCTTTGTAATGATCAATAATCTTTAAAGCCAATTTCTCTTTCAATTGAAAAACAAACTGAATTTCTTTTCTACAATTTGATGTCTTTTTGGTTGGTTATCAACAAAATTTATTATTTTAATAATACTTGTCTTTCAAATATTAAAAATCGCGGTTGTAATTAGTGTTCAAATTCAACGCTTTGTAACGACCGTTAGCGTTGTAAGGGTGTTTTTCATTCAAGTGATGAACCAATTGAAGCTATAATTTAAAATATCATCATGTTATTGTGCTAAACAATTATGGTTAGTTAAATCATCCTAGGGTTTTAAACTATAATACTTGCTACTGCAATTGCTCTTCATATTTAACGGTATAAAACCATCGTGAGCGTTTTAAACATATTTCTCTTCGACGAACCAATAGAATCAATATTTAAATTTGGAACATGTTTTGAGCAGATACAAAAAATATTGATCATTTTCATTAAACTCTATTTGGCAATAATAAGAATTACGATTGCAATTGCTTTTCAGAGTGAACGTTGTTTAAGGATCCTCATCGTTTCAAGCTCATACTTTTTGAAATGACAAAACAATTGAACTTAAATTTTTCAAATTGGAAAATGGCTGATTTTATATAAACAATATTGATCGTATAAATCATACTTGGCTTTAAAATAACAAGAATTTCAGGTTGAATTGGTTTTCATATGTACTATTTTTCAAAGATTATAGCGTATTAAGTTTGATTCTGATTCAATTGACGAAAAAATCTAAACTAGTTTTATTTTTATTTTTTTTAAATGGAACATGTTGTGGTTATATACATCCAATATTGTTCAATTACATCATACTCGTCATTCATATTTAAAGAATTATGGTCGAAATTGCTTTTCAAATTTATAACTTCTTGACGATCGATAGTGTTTTAAGCCTATTTCCCTTTGAATTGAAAAGCCGATTGAAATTCTTTTGTGAAATTGTATTTA